>JAQFZB010000282.1:0-17643 GCA_034695165.1 Desoria trispinata | reverse complement strand
GCAAACTTATCAAACTCTGATGATGATGATGAAGAAACCATAGTGCTACAAACGGAATAAATATAATATTATATATAATATATGGATATAAATAAATGACATTATAATCTTTTTCACATACCCTGTACTTTAACCTTTCATTCATTAATTTTTTGCATACATTGTATGAAAAGTGCAGCTATCACAATCACTCAGTTCCACGTAGCTTTATTCATCCTTAAGACTAAAAGCAAGACACAAGTGGATTAAGTCAACTGCGGCACACCTTCATATTATATTATTCAAGAAAAATTTATCAAAGGGTCATAAAATGTTCAGGTAAGCAAAATTCTACATTTTATAATATTTTAAAGCTAATTATAAATAAATCGTAAACGTAAATTTATGTAAAACATATATGAAAAAACCATCCATATGTTCGGTCTTCAGGCATATGGTCTTCTTCGGAATACTCTTTGCAAGCGGTGGGTCTGGATTTCTGGAAAATGGAAGAGGCAAATTTGTTTGGAACTACCCAGGCCAGGTAGAACAAAATTGTATGAAATGTGTGGAAAAAGGAAATTATTTCATTATTGAGGAGCTTTCAAGAAATAGTCAAAAGTTAAATTGTATGTCCTGGAAGCAAATTGCTGCTCAAATTCTGGATCGTCGAGTGATAGGAGTTCATTTTGTTTGTCCATTTATCACTTTTCGTTGTGCGGATCCCTTTTATGAAGGCTCCTATACAGCTGGTTCACTACAATGCGGATTCCCAGGTAAACATATTTTTTTAAATAAAATTAAAAATGGTATTTTAAATGATGATCATTATGCTTTAAAGGTAAAAAATCTTTGGCATCCTTATTTTTAACCTCAAAATCCAACGATCCGACAATGACTGTAAGACGATTAGGAGAGGAGAAAGGTCTTCGTGCTGAATTGTTCCTTCCAACATTTGAAGAAGAATGGACTATGATGCCTATGAAAAATAACATAGGATTCTTATTCCTCGATCTTTTTCCTTAAAATAAATAAAATCTTTTGTTGAAAAAAGAACAATTAAAAGGAAATAATTGCTTCTTTATAATTAAAAATTAAAAACCTACTGTAACTCACCTGCTAGAAAGATATGACACCACTAGGATTCTTATTCCTCGATCTTTTTCCTTAAAATAAATAAAATCTTTTGTTGAAAAAACCAACAATTAATGGGAAATAATTGCTTCTTTATAATTAAAAATTAAAAACCTGGTGAAACTCACCTGCAAGAAAGATATGACACCCACTGTTATAATATAGTTGCAGTAGGTTTTTAGTTGAGCAAGTTTGTAATGTGATTTTATAGTGGCTGATGCATCTTTATAGTAGTAAGATTTTAACATATAGCCACTGCTGGGTACAAGCGTATCATCATATTATTTAATAAATACATTAATTTCAACTTCATACAGGGTAACATAAATGAAACTAAATGAATGAACTAATATGCTGTTGTTGCTATCCTTGAAAAATGCAAGTTTTTCAATATCTTTGAGTGGGTAATATACATTATTTTACTCATATGCTGTTGTTGCTATCCTTGAAAAATACAAGTTTTTCAATATCTTTGAGTGGCTAATATGCATTATTTTGTGTAAAGTTAAAGCGTATAGCCACTGCTGGGTACATGCGAAAGCATGGACCCAGCAGTGGCTATATGCTATCATCAGTGGCCATTTAAATAACATTAAATTCTAAATGTAACATTCCAATTTAGGATGTTTAAATTTATAACAATGAAAACAATTGCCGTAATTGTTAGTCATTTGCCCTAATGTGAGGTATTTATAAAACTCTGTGAATGCGAATGGGTTGTTTGCCGTGCTTGTAATTGGTAGCAAAATGAAATTACAAGGTTAATATAATAGAATTCAATGTTTTAAAGAATTTTGCTCAAACATTGTTTACGTCTCAACTAAAATAGTAAAAGTGTGCAAGAGCGTTATAGTTGCTAATTAACTTTAATGAATAAGATGTTTCTCGTACTTAGTATCTGCTCAGTTTCTGCAGAGCTACAAATCAATCATATCATAAATTATCATAGTGATAAAAGAAAGAAAAACTTGAAAGGTAAAAACATGATTCATCATACAGGGTAACCACATAAAACTTCATTTAAAGAACAATTATTGTTTTATTGTATTGACATTATATTTTACATAATAACATGCACAGTTTTGACAAAGTCTCTAACTAAGAATAGGATACAATGAAATAATAAAATAAACAGTTACAACGAATGTAAACAAAACCTCATGTATTAGGATGTCTGTCACGTAATTGTCGGATTTTAAAATCGAAACCTCTGTCAAAAAAAACTTACAATAGAAACTTTACTCGAATTTGACCTTCTGACCTAATGTAAAAGATCAAGGGAGGTGAAAATGAATCGTGAAGTGGAAATCCCCATACGAGTTGATGACCTTATGTCATCGTATACATCCGTTATGACCCTATGACCTACTTAACCAGCCATTCTCATGTCCTATTGAAGTGATGTAAAACGTTTTATGACAATTAGAGCCCCAATGGACTGACAGACGGACGGACAAGGAGAAACTCGTAAATTAGTGTGCCCCTTGATGTTATTAACTGAAACGGAGCTTATACTTAAATCATTATAATTATGATTGAGTAAATCTTAAAGAAATAAGACGGCCCTTTCAAATAGAGATGTCTTTGACACAAATGGACTTATGCAGTTGCCGAATATCCAAATGTTTTGAAAGTAGGACAATTATTCATGCTCAACTCCATTTGTTTTTTGCGTTCTGCAATCATTTTCTTGTCCTTCTTGTCCAACTTCGTTCCCTTTGGAAGTGACAGTTGAAGTTTCATCGGTCGAATATGGGAACTAGGTTTGGTTATTTTACCCCCAATCAAGCTTTTTAAAAAGTTGACTCTTTTCACAGCTTTAACTTCCAGCTTATTCTGACTGTATTTGAGAACCATTTGCCGAGCTGTTGCTTCGTCCTTACTGAAAGGATTTTCCGGCATATTGTTTACTATCAGCTCATCCTCTTGGATTGGTTCTTCTGGAGCTGGAATGGAATTATCCACTTCCATTTGATCGAGTGCAATACCCAGGTCAGATACTTCCAAAAAAATTTAATTAGTTATTCAGTCCCGATACTAATTAAACCAATCATTTATTAGTAACTAATTTATCCCACACCCATAATTGGATCCGAGAACGTAGGCTGCACAATATTCTCCGTTTCCACAGGATAAGTGTGAACTGTTGGTTGGATCTGTGTTGGCTGGGAAACAAATACTGGAACAGAAGTGGAAGTGCGCCGTTGAGTCTCCTCCATTTCATCCTCATCACTGCTCATGGATAATTGTCTTGAAAGACGACGGTTTTGATTGTAAATGTGACTATTTTGCTCTGCCACAACGACACAATTCACGGGAAATTGATTTGCAATATTTTCTAAAAATGAAAAACAAAAGAATTTAAGTTGTATTAAAATTCTAAAATAATACTGTAAAATATCGAAACTTGCCCCGAATGCACTTTAGCTTCATTTCTTTAAGTACTAGAATAAGTTTTCCAACTTGTGCTTGGTTGGAAGCACTGACCCATCTCTGCAGCACTTGACCAATTTTATGGACTACAGTCGCCTCAAAATGGTTTCTGGCTATCTGTTGGAGATGAGCTTCATCAACTTTTAATCTTCTTCCAACTTCCATCCACAAGTTGTTGTCACAAATGAAGTAGTGATCGTTCCTGAAAATCTCCGCGATTATCAAATAAGAGACGGACGAGACACTCCCTATTAACAAAGAAGCAAATTCCTTTAATATAATAATATATAGGGTTACTATTAATGGTATTTTTACTCCATGATGTCGTTGGTTTCTGTTGGTATCCAACCGTTGACTTAAAAAAAGATGCCAAAAAACTTGTCATTTTGATAATTCAAATAAATGATAAGATCAAAGATCAATTAAAATTTAATTTATCTTCACGAATTTTTGGAATAAATTAGTGAAAATGTTTGGCGTCTCATCTACTGCGATGTCTGCAACTAATTTTCAATTATACGGTTCATATCATTTTAATTGGATTGATTACACATGGGACTTGGTTGTATCCAAGGATATTCCATATTTGCTTATTTATTATCGTACCACCATAGTATCGTATCATTATCGTTATTTACGGATTGCCATTACCTTATTGTCCAAATAAATTACTATTGAAGGTTAAGGTAAAACATTGATTCGCTGGCTGTGTTAGAGCAACACTCGTGCATTTATGATAATAAATTTATAAAGTAGTGGTAACTACTTTATAATACTTATCCATTTGACTATCGGTCGGGTCGGGATCCATACACGTAAAAACCGGATCAATCATTTTAAATCAAGAGAGATGTCAATTCCAGATTATTCATAAGAGTTTTCCGCTCTATATGCCATGAAATATGACAATTCTAACATAAAATTTCAAGTTTGATCTCGTTTTAAAGAATGTACATCTTAAACATAATGTTGGCCTCAAATTATTGTTTGGGTGTATTTTTGAATCAATACGTGAGGGTTATCACTACTTGGATATGTGCGTTTTTATGAGGGTTTATTTTTTGCTCAATATTGTTTATGTACATAGTGCTACGTAATAAAAATGCAGATACCTGTGGATTATTAAAACGTTGAACTATTAAAGATACATGACTTATGTTACAGGTTTATCGAATATTTATATTTAAAACAATTAATTTTCATACATAGTGGTCCATAATGGTAAATGTTTTTCTATATTCCCTACATTGGATAAAATAAAAATTGCGACGTTTGCAATGGCCATGAGTTCATTGTATCTATGGATTACGAATTACTGATAGTATGGGATTTATTGGCGATTGCGAAATGTCCTTCATCATGAAGGTGTTGTGATGCGAAAACAACTGATGCAAACATAATACGTAGAATGAAAGTCTTTGCATATCTCCAACAATTTTAATTGAAGATAAATGTTCCATTTCCACTCTCATTGAAATTCAAAGGAATAAATAAATAGGGAATAAAATTATTGTATTTCAATATTTTATTATATGAATATGGTATCATCATTCTTCACTAATTTTCTTCACAATTTCAAACCCATGGTCAGAAAATGTTGAATCAGATTGAATTTTGGTAATTACAGTTTGCAGCAATGTTTTTGGAAGTATTGGGTTGGCCTTAAAACTATGTATGTCTAGCTGAAATGTTATTTTCAGGGGTCTTGGATTCCCTTTTAAGTCACAATACTTTTGGTCCCCATGTGGGGAATTATACCTCTCTACTGCAGTAACATACAGCTCGTGTGAAAAATAGTATTTGAAAATATTGTCTGCTGTCTTGAGGTCAGAAGTGAATGGGTTTTCTTGGAGATTTTTCAGGTAGATATCAAATGTATAATCTTCCGCACACCATGTTACTGTAAATATATAATTTAAAGTCACTCATTGTCAGTTGATTTTATCTGAAATTATATCAACTTACGCTCTAATATGCCATTCGTATTGCAACCATTTAGTCGAACAGTTTTGTAAGACTTGTTTTCTTCAAAGATTACTTCAGCGTCATCTTCAGTCCATTGTTCGCAAACAGAATCTTAAGAATTGAAAAATAATATTTCAGGAGACAAATTCCGTACTTGTATTCTTAAAAGAATGCTTAAAATCTTAAGATGCGTGTTCTTACTGTACAGAGAAAGTAGTCCTGTACTTTTCAATGCTTTTTTGATATGACGTATTTTAGCATTTTGTCCACACATGCTCTTCCAAGCTTCCAAAATAGTTTTGACAAAAATCTCTCTCCCTTTTCTTACTTTTGGTTGTATTGATGCGATTTTATCATCACCAAGCTTTAGATGCTTGCAGAACTTCTTCCAATTATCATTTATGAAGAAATAAGGATCACGATTTATTACCACTACAAGACTACCGATTCCAACTGGATCTGAAAATATATAAGTGAAATACTTTGTAAACTTAATGATCTAATACACAATTGAGTAAAAAATGTACTTAATAAATACCCGGTGTTTTGTTTATTCCTAAAATTCTTAATATTAAATTGGACATTTTGTTTTCACTTGTTAAAACAAATTCACCAGCTGATACAGTTTTCTGTATGATTGAATATCATTCAGGTAATTTGAAATGGAGATAAGTCTTATCTATGATATCTCTATTATATAATCGTCAAATTCGTGTGCAAGGGATGAAGTCAATAAGAGGTAAATACAAAGTGTGTGGGTGACAGAAATCAATTTAATACATAATATTTTTTTTTAAATTTTATACCCTATTAAATTCAAAAAGAGTTTGTCCATTTTTGAAAATAAACAAACTAATCATTCTTAAATTAAACAAACTGAATTTAATTTTTATAAAAATATTTTCCGATATGTATCGTCACACAATCAAAATGTTCATGTTAATATTACTTTCAAATTGATATGGGACGCCCGAAAATAAAGCGTTACAACGAATTTAACCAAGAGAAGTAAACAAAACTATACGTCTTAGTCTGTCTGATTTCAAATCGAATTTTTAAATCTAAATTTCCGACAAAAACCTGTTACAATTGAAATTTTACTCCAATTTTACCTTTTAACATCATATGTAAGATCATGGGGTCATCGATGATCAAAATTAATCTCAAAATCGGAATCCCCTTGCGAAACCCAAATAGAAATGATACTTTGCTCAATTTTGACCCTTGGACTTCCTTTAGGACCATTTTGAGATCACTGGAGGTCAAAATAAACGTCACAATCGAAATCCCCATACGAAAACCGATCAGAATCGGTATTTTATTATATTTGGACCTTCTGACCTCCATTACATCCATTATATCCCCTTGACCTACAGGATCCAAAAACATAGCCATCCGTTCTCATGTCCTATAGAGGTTATGTTTAAAGTTTTATGAGGATCCGTCAACGCGTTCGAGAGTTACAGCACCAGGGGACGGGCGGACAGATAAGACAATCCTACAAAGGGGTTTAAACCATTTAATATATGTATAATAATAGGATCAAAAAAAATCTTATTTAAAATTTTAGATGTATTGAAATAACTGACGGATAGAAGTAACTAATAATTGCTCATATAACGGGCTTTTTCACTAGTTTATTAACGCAAAGTTTTTTTCATTAACATCAAGTGTATTAATTATATTGATTATTCCATATTCTGTTCGTTTATAAATGTAATTCAAACTGTTAATACTTTGAATTAATGTTTTACTAAATGCATGATCTATATGAGATTTTAATTTAATTGACATTTTAATTTTTGTTTATTTTCTTTTATAAAGTGTATGTGCAAATTTAACTATGTATTTGCTAGCATCAATATTAAAAATCACTGAAAAAACAACAGTGTATAAACATATAAGGACGAGCAAGTACGTTGTTTCAATTTTTTGTTTATAAAGTCAATTTGTGTCTTGTCAGTCATAAATTCAAAGTTCTATAAATTTTTTCCCAACATTTGATGACATTTAAGCAGAATTTTTGTAGCAACCTCCAAATTATACTTTGTATCGCATATCTAACTTCAACTATAAAGCAACAAATTGAAATTTTTAGGAATATCAAAAATAGTGCGAAAAGATTTGAAATGTTTCCTCCCAAACTCATGCCTGCTTTCTCTTCTGAATCTATTTCATGGGAGTCTATTCTGATCCTCAAAAGTCTGACAAATTCAAACATCTTCATCCATTCTTGAATTATACCAGAGGAGGTTAAATAATACATCGCCATAAAATCCTTTGATCTTTGCGACTGTTGTATATCAAATCCGTAATTGTATGTAAGAATCAGATCCCTTCCAACAACAATTCCTTCCTCATTTGGAAACTTCGAGCGTAGTAGTTCATAAGCATATTTTGCGTCAACACTTGATAGCAGAAAACCAGACTTTTTAAACGTTTGCACGTAATTAATGACAATATCGTTAAAATTAGTTTTCCAATCCCGAACCGTGAAATTGAATTGAAATTTTTGAACTGCTGATCTAGTTTTCTGTAGATTGAAACATACTTCAAGTCTGGAAAATAACGATAATCATGCAAATCAAGTTGGAATTTTGCATGCGTTTTCCAAGAAGGGAATTTTCCATATTTTTCATCCTGACTTAAGTTATAATCATCTGCTGTTCCCATTATTTTATAACCGTAGGCTAATAAATCCTCCACCGTTTTAGTTACGTTGAGTTTTTTAAGGGAGATGAGTTCCTCAATGTTTTTGCCTTTATAGGCATTACTAAGGACCAAAACACATAGCATATAGATGCTAACTAATAGCTTGTTTTGTGAGAATTGCTTATTTTTATTAAAATCGAAAATGAAATGTCCTTGATCCAATGTGTAGCTTATGAAAAAATAGAAAATTTCAGACACTTGGAAATTATTTTTACCAACATATATTATATATCGTGATTTTAAGCAGCTAATGAAATAAAATGTCAGAGGAATGAGAAAGAGACAGATTAGAATGAAGAGCCAGGAACAACTGTCGTAGGATGAGGAAAGGAAATTAATATTAAATTTTTCCAAATTCAAAATACCATCTATGGTAACAAATTGATGACCCACTTCGAAAATAGGGTTGAAGTACCCGGTTTTGAAATCCCTAATAATCATACATGGTTCATTTAATACAATGCGGTATAACTTTGGCATGAAATAAAACTTGAGATGTTTTTCTTTTGCAAGAATTGGTTTAAATTCCGATTCATCATTCGTAGGATGCCAAAATAAACTTCCATTGAAGAAAACTTCAAACTCGTTTTTACTTTTTCCTCGATTGTACGTTAACTGTCTTAGAACATTATCCAATGATTCTATTGAGTTTGTATTCCGTAGTTTGTAGGAGTTTAAGTTTCTCCGATGACTTGGACCGTAAAAATAATCTTCAGGCCACTCATTGTATTCCGTTTTGAAACTCTGGTCTTCCACATAATTTAATTTGTTCTTGAAGGATAAAGACCGACGTCTTTTTTGAAACCAATCAATAGGAACAAGTAAGAAATGTTCGTTTATACAATTTCGACATAAAAAATGAACCCGGAAGTGAAACAACGAGTTATTATTTTGGAATGAAATTAGCACTAATCCATGAGCCCACCCATTAACGTAGGCTTGTATGTAATGATGAAAAAATTTAGGCACATGGTGATTTTCTGTGAGTACTATAGAAACAGTCCTATGAAGAAACCAATAAGATAAGGAAAAGGGTGATGCGAAAGGTGCCACAAAGAACTTAAGACGTCGATACTCTAGAGCTGGGAAGATGTGGAAATCCCACAGACATTTCAACTGACTCAATCGCTCTTCTGCTGAACGTTGAATAATAGTCAGTTGCAGATAACATTTATATCTTAAGATTAGCCTGTGTGCAATGAATGGGTAGTTGTTGGACTCTATTTTATTTTCTACATCACATAGTTCATTTGGAGAGTCTAATGTTGTGTAAATTATCGGATGATTGGGTAGTATTATGTCTGATGGGTAAAAATGATAAATAAGTGTTGTGCAATGACTGAACTCTTGGATGATTTTAGATAAATTAAGTATCATGCTTTCAGAATTATTTAATAACAAAACAAGCAGAATAAACGGGTTCATAATGTATTGAAAAATTTCTTTATTCATCTTGAATATGCAGGAAATATTTTACGAATTATTGTTGAACTATAGGGACACAATGAACGCAAGTACAAAGACTGGGAGCTAAAGTATCGAATAAAACTAGGTATATATGTGGCTTATGCATTGAATTATAGAAGAGTATCGACTCATGCCACAAGGATATCATCCATTAGTTAGAGTTGCTGTTTTCCAATATTTCATTTTAATATCTTTTACTAATACATTAGTTTTCTCCACCGCATATTTGTAAATATCTGTTAAACATTATGTGCGTGTGATATGACTGTGAAATATTTTAAACTTATTTTAATATCAAATTCAATATCACTTATTTCAATAATTACTTATTTCAAAACATTGGTTGTTGTGAAAGCTTTGAAGCTAAGGGTTTTAAACATTCATCATTTATTTCATTTACTTTAATAAAATTCATTTTTCAAAATGGAAAATATTAAAGACAGATCGAACATCTATAAAATAAACCAATGCAAATGAATCTTATCTTATGTCAAATTGATAAGTTTTCAGGTTGATCCAGTCCTATTTGTATTTAGAACTGATTATTGTTAAACATTGTTAAAAAATATGGACTGATATTACAAGAACAAGTTAATGCAAAGTACAGCCCTGGAAAAAGAAAACTCTACTAAAAATACCATAAGTGACATCCCACATAAGCAGAACATCAATAAAATTAAACTTCTCATTTCAAGGTTTAATGCAAGACTTTTGTAGCTATCCCTTAGAAAATCCCATTTCCCTGGCTTAAACTCATTCTTATGCCCAGTCTCATAATATTTGAGGAACAAGTCATGGATCCCAGACTCCAGTAAATTCTGGAATATCTTTTGAATACCACCATAGGTTGCTGGGATGTAATTAGTGAATCTCCAGAATCTCTTTGGCCCCTCTAAATTCTTGATTCCTTTTATCAGTACTTTGTTCTTCAACTTCAACCTAATGGCTTCTTGGGTGAGCATGTGTAACACTTTGTCAATATTAGACACACGATCAATGAATGCTTCCTTGTTGCAGTTCGAAAGGAGTAGAAGTGTCAATGTTGTAATATTCCTTGAATCCCATCCACCCAATCCTCTGAAGTTCTTTACTACAAATTTATATACCTTTTCATCCATTTTAATAACATTTTTATAACCTGAACTTAAGGTCCATTCATCAAAAGCAGCCTCGATTCCGAATTCCCCAAGCATAATTTTTAATTGACTACTTTGACCGATGTACTTAAGCCAAGGCAGTGGATAAGCTAGTTCAAAACCCAGCAGATCTGTTACCGTACTATAATTAGAACTAGGTTTCGGAGGCAAAGCTTCATTTGAGGTGAGAACGGAACTATAAAAGTTGCTGAAACTTAAAGCGTACATTAACCATCCTCCGTAAATAGCGTAGAGGAATCCAGCTAATATTTGTTCACCATCTTCATTCTGGAAATTAACTGCTTCAAGATTAAGTTCATCTCCATTTCCTAAAAATGAATTTAATGTCATTTGATAAAAATATGATAGCCAATAGAAATTGCCTCTTTTGAACGCAGTGCTTGAGAAAACAAGGGTTAATAAATATAGCAGCATTGGAATACAGAGAAACAACATAAGGGTAACTGCCCAAATGGGGAAATCAAATGGAATAAGAAACACAGAAATATCAATAAACTTTTCTCCTTTAATATGAAGTCCTGCGCAAGTAAGGAAATTGTACTGTTCATTAACAAGTGGTATACGTAAAGTCATAAACTCAAATCCATCGAAATTCATGTCCCATTCCAATCCAAATTTAAGTACCTCCTCAGAGTATTTATTGTAATGGTAAAAATCCGTAAATCCGATTCGTCGTAAATGATTAAAGAACTCATAAATATTTAGTATTTTTGTTTTTTCAAAAATCATTTGTACAATTACATCAGAGAATCGAAAAATGTTCCTACTGCCTCTTCTGAATGGGGATATTCTATATCGTATGGGTTTGTGATAATGCAATGGTTCAAGATTGGATATCTTTCCGAAACCCAGGATTCTCTGCTCACTTTCATCTAGAGCTCCTCTGCTACTAGTTCCAGATCCTTCGTAGACATTAATTATAAAACTTTCTCGTTTGGAGCAATGCTTACAGAAATAGTAGATACTCTTAATTACATCCATTGTTTCAGTCAAAATCACCAAATAAAGCCTTGCTCCGAAAAAGATACCGTAGTCGGAAGTCAATACTTCTGCTGGTAATTGTTGCAAAGATGGAATAATGCTAATTAAATAGTATACCTCAAGGACATTTGGGGAACACGGGGGAGAACAGAATTGGCTAAATTTGTAAACATTTTTAGAAATACCTGCTGCTGCATGCCGTAGTCCTATATGGTACATCAACCGATCAAATGGAGTAAATGTATCCTTACCTGGAGTTTCAATATAGTAGGGTGCAAGGTGTGGAATTTTTAGTTCTTCATCTGACACAGGGAAAATCATGAAATATGAAACACAGTGCAGATATCTTCGCCTATGAACTCGGGCTGTGATTCTTTTTCCGTCTGCTATTAACACGGGAGTAGGGGTTGTAGAAATAGGGACCTTCTCTGAATCAAAATTAACAAGGATGATGACACATTCTTGGAAACCTTTTAGCATTTCTTGAATCCCTAATGGTGTTGTTTGTGGTACTTTTTCACTGAATATTCCATATCGTTTTTGATCTAAAGCG
This sequence comes from Desoria trispinata, assembly GCA_034695165.1. Lineage (NCBI taxonomy): Eukaryota > Metazoa > Arthropoda > Collembola > Entomobryomorpha > Isotomidae > Desoria > Desoria trispinata. Next base: position 5,262 of record JAQFZB010000282.1, on the reverse strand, counting down.
ATGTTGATCACTATTACTAAAAACACTGTGATACACTTCATGATTTTTAAAATGATCCAAATAAAAAGTTTTAAATAATACTTTTCTCCCAGTAGCTGCGGAATGAAAGGCAGACAAAAAATTATATCTAATACACTTATCCTTTATTCTTTTAAATATACAGTTTGAAGTTCAAGGCAACATAATGTCAAAAACATGCCAAATGGAAATTGAAGTACGGGTTTTCAGACACATTTGATTGAATTGTTATTTTCACACTTCGAGTTATTGAGTAAAAGAAATAAACCATTGAAACGGATATACCAAAGTATTAGCACACATGTACAATAAATAGATGTACTAGGTGTCAATATGTCAAAAATAAGAGAATCTCACATTGCCCCATGTTCCGTAACAAGAAATATTCACCTAATTACCTTTGTAATTAGTTAAAAATGTAAATATCGCGTATATCTCACATTGCCTCATGTAACATAACTTTAACCCTACCCACTGCCCCCAGTAGAGGTCACACCCCCATGATCATACAGTGTTTTTGAAAGCTCGTTGATAGGGTTTTTCAACACCACCATATTTAATGGGGGTTGTAATGTAACATATGGCAAACATTGACCACACCTCCCCAGGGGGTGACGTGAAACATCCAAAACCTAATGGGATCTTACTTGGTACATTATCATGAGTGGTGAAACAGAATTTCCAGAAACAGAATCGCGTTTTCCAGAAATTTTTTATTAATGAAAAAGTATTTCCCTTTTAGATTGAAGCTAATCATTGAACATCACGAATAATTCGAGAGGATAAAACCAAAATGGACCAATTTATAAAAGTTCTCTGTCTACATGTTAAAATTATGAAGATTCTTTGCTCGCGTTTCAGTTGAATGTAGAAAAAAACAAAATTATTTTGTAAACTCGTCGTGATATAGAATGTAATGAGATATGACAGGCCTCAATAAAAAATTAGTATCTTTATCGTATTATTATTTTAAATTCGCAAAAGTATTGTCGAGGAAAACTAATTGTATAAGTTGATTTAGATTATAAAGTTGGACGCATTTAATTTGTTTACAAAAAAATAAAAAGGAAAAATAAAATAATTGTCATGAAACCATATAGAAAATTATAAAGTGTCCATTTAAATAACATTAAATCCTAAATGTAACATTGATGTTGAAATTTATAGCAATGAAAACAATTGCCGTAATTGTTAGTCACTTGTCCTAATGTGAGGTATATATAAAACTCTGTGAATGCGAATGGGTTGTTTGGCGTGCTTGTAATTGGTAGCAAAATGGAATTACAAGGTTAATATAAGAGAATTCAATGTTTTAAAGAATTTTGCTCAAACATTGTTCAAGTCTCAACTGAAATATTAAAAGTGTGCAAGAGTTGCTAACTTTAATGAATAAAATGTTTCTCGTATTTAATAAATAGTATACCTGTTCACTTTCTGCAGTTACAAATCAATCGTATCATAATCTATCATAATGATAATGATAAGTAAGGACTTGGATGATGAAAAAATGATTCATCGTACAGGATAACCACTTTAAACTTCATTTAAAGAACAATTATTGTTTTATTGTATTGACATTATATTTTACATAATAACTTGCACAGTTTTAACAAAGTCTGTAACTAAGAATAGGATACAATGGAATAATACAATAAACAGTTACAACGAATGTAAACAAAACCTCATGTATTAGGATGTCTGTCACGTAATTGTCGGATTTTAAAATCGAAACCTCTGTCAAAAAAAACTTACAATAGAAACGTTACTCGAATTTGACCTTCTGACCTAATGTAAAAGATCATGGGAGGTGAAAATGAATCGTGAAGTGGAAATCCCCATACGAGTTGATGACCTTATGTCATCTTATACATCCGTTATGACCCTATGACCTACATAACCAGCCGTTCTCATGTCTAATTGAAGTCATGTAAAAAGTTTTAGAGCCCCAATAGATGACAGACGGACGGACATGAACAAACTCGTATATTAGTGTGCCGCTTGATAGTATTAACTGAAACTGAGCTTATACTTAAATCATTTTAATTATGATTGAGTAAATCTTAAAGAAATAATACATGACAAATAGAGATGTCTTTGACATAAAAGGACTTATGCAGTTGCCGAATACCCAAATTTTTTGAAAGTAGGACAAGTATTCATGCTCAACTCCATTTGTTTTTTGCGTTCTGCAATCATTTTCTTGTCCTTCTTGTCAAACTTCGTTCCCTTTGGAAGTGACAGTTGAAGTTTCATCGGTCGAATACGGGAACTAGGTTTTTTTATATTACTACCAATCAAGCTCTTCAAAAAATTGACTCTTTTCACAGCTTTAACTTCCAGCTTATTCTGACTGTATTTGAGAACCATTTGCCGAGCTGCTGCGTCGTCCCTACTGAAAGGATTTTCCGGCATATTGTTTACTATCAGCTCATCTTCTTGGATTGGTTCTCCTGGAACTGGAATGGAATTATCCACTTCCATTTGATCGAATGCAATATCCAGGTCAGATACTTCCGGTTCTAGAAAAAAATCAATAAGTTATTCAGTCCCGATACTCTAATTAAACATATTATTTATTAGTAACTAGTTTATCCCACACCCATAATTGGAACCGAGAAAGTAGCCTGCACAATATTCTCCGTTTGCACAGGATAAGTGTGAACTGTTGGTTGGTATAAGGAAAGGGGCTTATCCCTCTTTCTTCTAAAATAACACTATAGATATGCCAGTCGGCAATTGTGGGAGAAGCGTCTCCAAGCTCAGTCACGTCGACATCATCTTCTTCATCATTCTATAAACTAACCTGTAACCTAAGATTAGTGACCAGTCTAGTAAACCTGTATGTAGAGGAACAACCTGTCTCCGATCTCTCATTTATTCCACGGCGTGCTTCCGCTATTTTCATCTCTCATAAACTCATCCCAGATCAGCATATTCCATTACCTGCGACAAATAGGGTCACACCAAGACCTTTGAGGATCAGAACCACACTCCACCCTAACATTGGATATTTGTTGGCTGAGAAACAAATGCAGGAGCAGACGTGTAAGGGCGCCGTTGAGTCTCCTCCATTTCATCCTCATCACTGCTCATAGATAATTGTCTTGAAAGACAACGGTTTTGATTGTAACTGTGACTAGTTTGTTCCGCCACAACGACACAATTCACGGGAAATTGTTTTGCAATATTTTCTAAAAATCATATCGAAAACCAAAAGAATTTAAGTGTCCATTAAACTTGTAAAATAACTTTGTAAAATATTACAACTTGCCTCGAATGCATTTCAGCTTCATGTCTCTAAGTACTCGTATGAGTGGCCCAACTTGTGCTTGGTTGGAAGCACTGACCCATCTCTGAAGCACTTGGCCAATCTTAAAGACCACAGTCGCATCAGAATGGTTTTTGGCTATCTGTTGGAGATGAGCTTCATCGACTTTTAACCTTCTTCCAACTTCCATCCACAAGTTGTTGTCATAGATGAAGTAATGATCGTTCCTGAAAATCTCGGCGATTATCAAATAAGAGACTTACGAGCCACTCACTATTAACAAAGACGCAAATTCCTTGAATATAAGAATATGTAGGGTTACTTTTAATGGCATTTTTACCCCGTAATGTCTTTGGTTGTTGTTGGTATCCAAGGGTGGACTTCAAAGATGTCCAAATACTTGTCATTTTGATAATATAAATAACAAGATCAAAGATCATTTAATTTATCTTCACGAATTTTTGGAATAAATTAGTGAAATTTTTTGGCGTCTAATCTACTGCGATGCCTGCAACTAATTTACAATTATACGGTTCATATCACTTTAATTGGATTAGTTGCATATGGGATTTGGTTATATCAAATAGATATTCCATATCTCCTAATTTAACATCGTATCACCGTGATGTTATTTACGAATTGGAATTATCTCATTGTCAAATACTATTAAAGGTTAAGGTGAAACGTTGATTCACTGTATGTGTTTAAGCCACACTCGTACTTTTATACTAATAAAGTTTATAAAAAATGTAGTGGTAACTACTTTATAATATTTATACGTTTGTCTATCAATCCTTCTGGTAGGAATCCAAGTAAAAGCCCATTTTGAACCAGGAGGGATTGATTCCATACTATTCACAAGAGCTCTCCGTTGTATACTGAACTCTGCCCTTCCTTCATGTCATGAAACATGAAATAAAATAAAATTTGAAATTTTATGTCATTTTGACGAATGTACAACTTCAAAACAATTTTTGTCTCAAATTATTGCTTTGGATGTATTTTTGAATCAAAACATTAGGGTTGCCAGTTGCAACTACTTGGATATGTGCGTATTATGAAGGTTTATTTTTTGCTTAATGTTGTTTATTTATGTAGTACTATTTAATATAAATACAAATACCTGTGGGTTATCAAAACGTTGAACTATTAAAGATACACGACGTATGTTACAGGTTTATCGAATATTTGTATTTAAAGCAATTAACTTTCATACATAAGTGCTCGATAATGGTAAATTAAGAGTGGCCAATTCATGACTGCTTATATTCAGTGTTTATTTCTAAAAATCTGTTACTAAAATGCCTAAAATCATATTATTCAATAGCCAGCTGGTTTTTTGCTTGAGTTTTAGTGAATAAACTAGCTAAAATAGAAAACACTACATATGTAACGGTAATCATATTTAACAATGACCCATACCACTCATAAAATCCAGCCAATTTAACCAACCACTGATAAATTGGATATGTGGTCGGCTTTTATGTATCACTGCGTTGATATTCCCCACATGGGATACAAATAAAATTTACAATGGCCAGAACTGAGTTCATTGTCTGTGTGAATTACTGATAGTATAGGATTAATTGGTGATTGCGAAATATACATCATGCATCATCATCAAGGTATTGGAATGCGAAAACAACTGATACAAACATAAAACATTGAATGAAAGCATCTGTTTAGATAAAGGTTCCATTTCCACTCTCATTAAAGCTCAAAGGAATAAATAAACAGGGAATAAAATAATTTTGAATTTCAATATTTAATTATTTGAATACGATATCGTCATGATGCACTAATATTCTTCACAATTTCAAATCCATGGTCAGAAAACGTTGAATCAGATTGAATTTTGGTAATTACAGTTTGTAGCAGTGTGTTTGGAAGTATTGGGTGGGCCTTAAAACTATGCATGTCTAGCTGAAATGTTATTTTCAGGGGTCTTGGATTCCTTCTTAAATCACAATACTGGT
>JAQFZB010000281.1:0-17714 GCA_034695165.1 Desoria trispinata | reverse complement strand
TTTCGGTCATTTTGGAATACTATGTTCGGAATTTAGAGGCAATGCTCAGAACATAATATTTCATCAAAACGGTTATTAATTTATTTCAGATTTATACAAAATGATACTTAGGTTTCACTGTTTTCCAACGGTAAGTTTAATAAAGCGATAAAGCGTTACAAATAATTACATTCATATAAAAAATATTAGAAAATATCAGGGAAGCAAAGCTCCATACATCAGAAAATATTCTAAGAATTCCCTTGAATTTGGCCCATATCCCAGACCTTTTTGTTTTTCTTACCTTCGAATGAATTGCTGATTTCAATGACGACTACGACAAATAATATTTTTAACAAAGTATTTAAAAAGGGATTTTAATAAATGTCGCTGCGTTTTGTATATAATGAAGATTTCATACAATTATTAGAGTTTTCATGTCATTTCTTAAAATATTCATAGTTTTAGAAATACCGATCTGTGCAAGAAAATAATAGTTTTAATTAATCACAAATGCATTATGGAATAGATAAAAGGGCCTATCTCTAAAAAACGATGCATGACATATGGGGTTATCTGGGGATAAGAATAATTAGTTTAACATTAGGGCTTATGGGCGGGGTACTTCGAAATTAAGCTTTAATTTATATCTTTATTTAAGACCCCCTGTGCAAAGCTTAAAACCATAGGTTAATTAGTTCAGCTAATTACGAATAAAATAAAACAAATAGTTAGTTAATTGATGTATGACAACCTTCGTAGGAATTAAGATAAAGTAAGGCTAATGTTAAATGTTATGCTGCATGGAAGTTCCGTTGAGTAGAGTTTTCTTGTTCCTTTCTTACCCCATGCAGCAGTTTAATTTAATTATCCTAATTCTAAGATTTACGTAGGCGTCCCTAATTAACTATGTCTGTAATGGTTGAAAAAGTTTAGATTTAAGCCTAAAATTAAGTATGATAATTGTAATGATAATTATTGACCTCTTTCCTTATTGGTCACATAAAACTAGAATACTATTGGCTAAATCTATTTTCTAATACTAACCTATGTTAAAACCTATTGTAAAATCTAAAGCTAAAATATTGTTCATGATGTCCAAAAGTATCAGATACAATTAGACACCCATCCGGTGTAGTTTGAAACTTTTAGAGTTCCACAAAGTAGTTGTTTTCTCATAAGTCTACGTTCTTAATAAAGTCTCATTTTTCCCTTTTCTAAATTCTTATTTTACTTTGGGGTAATTATTTGGGAACCTTGGGCATAACCCATCACTGGGAGTTTGAGATACATCGGGGATTTTGGGGATTTCATCATTTGTTGTCATCCCATATTGTTGTTCCAGACCAGAATCTTTCGCTGAGAATTATCGTGCAGGGAACGGGTGTAGTTATCGGCTACAATAAATATTTAAAAAACAAGTTGACAATAAACCATTAAAACGGTTATACCAAAGTATTGCCACACATAATGTACAATAAATAGATGTACTAGGTGTCAAGATGTCAAAAATAAGAGAATCTCACATTGCCCCATTTTCCATTACAAGAAATATCCATCTACTCTCGAATTCAATTTACTATAGACTTCATCGTAAACATTGTTGAACCCCCGCGGCTTAATTATGGGAATTAAGGCATAGTGGAGTGCCGCAATTTACTGTAATTCTATTGGCGGGGGCCGAAAAAGGTGCTAAAAATGTATACTAGAAGTCTATAGTAAACAAGCAGTGCATAAGCCCACCGCGCGGGCTTTGATGCAGAATCTCTGATGTAATATTACTACATCAATTTCGATGAAGAGCGCTGATGTAATATTGCTACATTAATTTCGACGAAGAGCTCTGATGTAATATTGCTACACATTGAACTCTAAAGTCTACCTGGCAAACATCACACGCTCTTGGATATGCAACAGGCTAGCTCACTCCATTCTAGTTGGCACACATTGTTTTCCTGCAATGGAGATATCACACAAGATTTCCAAGTTTTGTTATTATATATTAAATTTGTTTCTTGGCCGGGGGGCGTCTTTTCCTTTTGATTTTGCTTAAAGCTACACTAGAGTTACTTAAAATAAAAATTTCTGATGCCACTGTATACATGCTTCGCAAGAAAATAAAATTGCTTTAGCGATGAGGCACCTTGAGGATATTTGTTAAAAGGAAACAATCCTTATTCAATTAAAAGTAATCTAATCAATATTAGCATTCCTAAAGCAACGCATTTTACCTGAAGAGCACTACATTCTCTGCTGTTGACTTAATCTTGATTGACCGGTTTTAATGCAAATGACTGCCCTTTATTTTGAAGCTCACAAATTTTGTTACAAATTTTTTATCAAAGTTTAAATCAAAAAATGGCTAAAGTTATAATAATAAAAGACACACATAGTGAGCGCTGCAGCGCATTGCCTATACTAAATACAGGTAGTATAGAGAACGGTTTGTGAAATTTAATTATATTGATGGGCCAATACACTACTACATAATCCAATTTTTATTCTTATCTAATGTTTCTTAACCATTGAGTAGAGCATGACCGTAAAATACCGTCGGTAAGAAGCTTACATTGCCTTAATTTATTGAAAATTACAGTTAATCTCTTACTGACTGAATAGCCACTATGCGTAGGTGTTAGAAAGTCGATAATATAACATTGAGGAGTGTTTTAAAACCTTTTTTAATCTAGGCGAACAACAAGCATCCATAGTGTCTAATTTCATATAATTTGGATTTCTACAGAATAAAATCTACTCCTATCCAAAAATTTACTAACTGTTATGTGTGTTTTTTAGATAGTTATGTAATTATAAAGAAAGATATAAATATAGATAGATATACATATATCACAAAGATATAGTGTGGGTGGAAGAGGAGATTCATTCCACAAGACGATAGAGGAAATGTACAACAATGCTATTATGGAGAAGATCGACTGGAGAGGTGAAGGAGAGAAATGATCATCCCACAGGCGGAGACTGCACCTATAAAAACCCAGATTTGAAGTAGAAGAGAGAGTTTCTTAAGATACTTCCTTCGGGAAAGATCCTTTCAACTAAGAGTTGTTTGCGATATTTCATATAAGAAAGATCCGCTCAACTAAGCTAACTGAGATAATTCCATAGGGAAAGAAAGATCCTTTCAACTTAGCCCAGTTTAGTTCCCGTACTAAACATCCGTTCTTATTTAGAAGGAATGCGATATAGTACTTTTGTATACCCAGTACATGATATGGGAAGATCTACTTTGGTTTATTGTACCAAGTAAGATAATCTCATTAAACTTTGTATAATAATGCCGAGAAAAAAAATAAAAACCTTTCTTGCAACATAAAATCTTTTTTGTAGTTTTCAATAATAATTAATTTACGTATACGAGCGTACCATAATGGCGCCCAACGTTTCTGAAACTTCCAGTTTCCAAAGGCCAATTCAAAAAATTTTTTTTTAAATTTCTGAAACTTAATAAATATTTTTTTTGAAATGAGGCAAATTGAGATTTTAATGTTTTTTGATATTTTAAAAGAGTAATTTGAGATTTCGTTTTGAGTACGTTTTTAAAAAATTTTTGGGGCACATTAAGATTTCTATATTGATATTTAGTGCATGGAGATAAAATCTTTGGAAATGCTAATTTAAAATTAAATTTGAAGTTTACAAATTTTTGACGAATTTTTTTGGGTAATTTGCAAATGGTTATTATAAAGAATGGTTTTGTTTAAAAAACGCTTAAATGCAGATGGCTTTGCTTTTATTTTTTGCATGATTTTCAGCTGATTTAAACATATACATGCATTGAATTAAAATAAAAAGTTGAGAAGTTAGGTACAATTTGTTAATTTAGAACAAGAAATACTACAGTGTACAGTGTACATATTAAATGCATTTTATTTAAGTAGTCTAGTTAAATTGCTATTTTTGGTTAAGAATGAGAACTTATTTTATATGACTTTTTGGAGCACATTTTGAGTTAAATAGATAGTGTTTAGTTTTATTTACCAATATACGAATAACACATAGATAGAGGCAGGATTATGTTAATTATGCTTATTATTTCAGTAGCATGATACATTTAATTAGGAATTTGATAAATAATTAGAATTAATGACATACGGTTTATCAGTAGTCAATTAACAAGTTAAAGTAATGACATACGGTTAATATACATACAGGTTAAGATTATAGAAAGTGTAATAATTTGAGATACAGATATTAATTATGTATGAGGACTTAATTGCAGAATATTGTTAATAATAAGGAAAATAATAATACAGCTTAATTTTTAGGGTAAAAACATATGTTGGATGTACTTTCAGATAATAAAGTAACACACATTTAAGTGAGATATGGATTTTAATTAAGACAAAATCAAAATACCGGAGTATTGACACAATTTAAGGAGGAAAAGCAGTTGAAATAATTTTTAAAAACAGATTAGAAATTGCAGAATATACGAACTAAATAAGGAATTATAAGCAATTGAAAGTAAATTCAAGCAATTGAAATACAAATCATATAAGGAAGGAAGGCAATTTACTTCCACATTACTCTGAATCATGATTGAAGGAATTTGCACATATTTGTAAATACATAATCATACATATATATTACTTAATTATAGACTATACCATTCTAATTATTATCTATAAATTCTATACACCATGGCGCATAAACCAGTATCGATTCCAAGTAAACCAGATTTCTTCTATGGTAAAGAGGATGAAGATATCAAGAAATATCTTATTAAATCAAATCTTAATCTTATCAAATAATTGGCAAGTAAAACATAAATTGAAACAGCTTCCAAATTATTTAAAAGACATTGCTTTGGTGTGGTATCAAAGCTTTTTAAGATAAAGGAAGGTTAGGTTAGGTTACCTTTTAACACAAAATTTTCTAAATGCTTCTCAAATTTTAGCACATAGAGACAAAGCAGAAAACAAATTAAAAACCTGCAGTGCAAACTTGATGGAGCCCGAGCCAGTGTTATTGATAATTTCTTAACCTAACCTTTCTTAACTAGAAGTCAGAATTTTGGGTTTTTTTAACCTAACCTAATGGTTACTAAGGAAGCCAATATACCCATATGTCCATGATGTTCAACTTCGATTTTGACCTTTGTAGGTCCATATTACTTATGTGTGCAAAATTTCAGTACGATCGGTTAACGCGTTCTCGAGTTATCGCGATGACAAGCTTTCCCATATAAATGCGGTGCGAGGCCATGCTTGGTCCTACCTTTCAAAAAGCACTTGACCGAATGTTCACCTTTGAACTTAATCTTTGTATTATCATCATAAACAAGTGTGCAAATTTTGATAACGATCGGTTAAAGGTTTCGTAAGTTTTACGGGAACATATCCTTTCCCTTATAATGGCGGTGCCCTACTTTGTTAAGTCACATAACTCTTGATATCTTGATAACGAGATATCTTGACCACAGACAGACAGATATGATGATCCCATAAATGATGATCCCATAAGCCCTGACTCGGGCTAAAAATCGTCTCCAACAATTAGATGAAACGCCAGAAGACTACGTTTATTCTATATTAGATTTAATCGAAGACTTTGATTCAAATATGTCAGAATCGAAAAAAATTGAGTATATTCTGAAAGGTCTGCATCCTTCTTATTTTAAATTTATTGATCCTTTAGGTTTTACCTCAGTGCATGATGTTTTATTGGCCATCAGAAGACAAGCAGAAACTAAATTTTTGTTGCTGAAACAGAACACTAAGTATAATATTTTAAAACCTTCTTATCAAGAATTATCACATCAATTTAGTAAATTACAATTGTAACAAACTAAATTACGTTCTCAATTTACTGCTGGCCAGAAATACTTTCGTTCATTACACTCACAAGTATAAAAACTAAGTATATGTCATCTACACAGAAATCAGATTCATATAAAATTTGCAGAGGATGAAATAAACGTGGTCATATTTTAAAAAAAATATAATAATATTCATTATTGTGACCATTGTCGCAAATTCGGACATAAAGTGGAAAAATGTTGGTTACTTCAACCATGTATTACTTGAAACAGTTATACACTAATACTATTTGTATTAGTGTATTTGTGAAACGAAATACATGGAAAACTATGAGACGGCGTCATGTAGATGCTAAAACATCAAAACCCAAGTTGGATTATGCATTCGATGAAATAAAAGCACTTATTACACCAATCATGGACGAATTTGACAAAATGGACATTAACCTATTTTTACCAAATCACGGACAAACACAAGTAGATCTTAAACCGAAAGAAGAAATAGAAGTGGATAACGGATACAGCTTATATATTCATGAAACGCCAAATATTACATCACCTCGAATCATTTATACTTCATCTTTTGAATCGGATGATAATCAAAAAGAACATATGAATTCATTACCATTAAATCCTCAGGTAGGGGAGAAGAGGATTGTCAAGAAAAAACATATCAAACAACAACGTTCCAAGAGGAAACAATTGCTGAAAGAGTTATTTGAAGGAACAGATGATATTTCTTCGGAAGATGAGGATATTCTTTAGATTCATATCGAGAAACCTTTGGATTTAACAAGATATCCTTCAAACAATAAAGTTTTAAAAGTGAATTTGGATAAATTATCAGAGAAGGCTATCAATAATATATTGGATCATGCTTCACCGTTCAGCGAAACTGAAAGTAAAGATGAACATTCATATCTTAAAACTATAAATCAAAACGATCAAATTAAGGATGATATTCAACAATTGGTAGATGCTCAAGATGAAATTGAAACAATTATCAATACAGACGAGGAGGATGATGATATTAATGTTACAAAACCACCACCACAACCACCACAATATATACTTTCTACCTATAGTAGACTGCACTCATTATTAAAAAGAGTGAAGAGTAAGTTTAAATTTTCTGCTTAAACATTGACTTAGTATTGACATTGGAGATAGTGATGATGATAATGATAAAATTAACAGAATTTGCAGTGAATAAATTAATATGAAATGATATTTTCACAAACAGTTTGAGTATATTCATTGGAAATTAAAATTGGGTAAAATTGTTTAAACATATGTACAATAAATGAATGTACAATATTATTAATTGTCTAGGAAAAATAATTTCCGAAACAAAAAAGATATAGATTTATTTTAAGATTTAGAATAGTTCAAATTTAGATTTGAGGTGTTAATTTGTAGGTATTGTAATTTGAATGTATGTATGTATCAGTAATCAATTAACAAGTTAAAGTATAATGACATACGGTTAATATACATACAGATTAAGATGACAGAAAGTGTAATAATTTGAGATACAGATATTAATTATGCATGAGGACTTAATTGCAGAATATTGTTAATAATAAGGAAAATAAAAATACAGTTTAATTTTTAGGGTAGAAACATATGTTGGATAGTAGGCAAGGTGTACTTTCAGATAATAAAGTAACGCACATTTAAGTTAGATATGGATTTTAATTATGACAAAATCAAAGTACCGGAGTATTGTAACAATTTAAGGAGGAAAAACAGTTGAAACCAACACCATTGCCAACTTTTGCAGAATGCTTTAGACCCAATCTAGAAAATTGTGGTAGAGGTATTAAAAATTGTGATGGAGGTAGAATGGAGAGTTAAAGGAGAGTACCGCTGCGTGAATGTACGTCTATTGCTACTTTGCTCAATGTTTTCTTTTTTCACATGTCGTGAAACGGTAAGAATGACATGGCCAGTGCATGTAAAAACGAAGTACGCTAAGGAATAAACTACTACGAATAATTTCGGTATCGAGTTTGGTTTAATTATATTTACACCTGCTAAAAGGTATTAAAAACAGTAGCTGATTAGCTTAGTTGGATTTAGTTTAAATCGATTTCATAAACTGGAAACATTGTTTCTGGAAACAAGATTTCCAAGTTTGATCATTTTAGACGAAATTTGTTGTTCGTGTTGTATCTCTTGTTGGGAGTTGAAGCGTAGTAGTTGGTGCTAAAGGTTGATGTGTGATGTAATAGAACTAGAGTCAACGTTTGGTTAACGTTTGGCTTTAAAAAATATATTTTCTAGTTAAAGCTTATTCACCTGGTCATAGTTTGTATCTTCGTATCATAAAAGGATGTATAGATCCCCATCTTCGTGGTACAATGCCATTGCCTGCATACTCAAAAATATTAATTTCAATTATTATTTTAATTTCAATATTAATTTAAAAAACTAGCGCACCGGATAACTTTCGCCTTTGTTTGAAACCACTAATTTTATAATTAAGTCCACATCTTTCATAATTTTCGATGGAGATTTGTAAGTTAAAGACGTCGACTTCACCAATGGATCCGCTGGAAGAGTAATCCGATGTGTCACCTCGTGAGACAAGACGTTCTCGAATAAGAACTCTTCTTTGATCTCGTTCAGGAGACAATCTCGCACCTGACATGATCCTGTGCTTGTGAGTGAGGAGGTTGGAGTTTCAACGACAGTCTAAATGTCATTTAAATGTCATTTGAGTTGAATGAAAATTTACAAACATTTCAGAACTCACAACTCGCAAAATCTGATCCATGAGACAGTGTTTCTGAAATAAATGATGTGTTTTGTAAGAACAATTATTCGCTACATAAAAAAACGAAACGACGCGGCCTATCAGGATGGTTTTAACTGTTACGTATATATAAATCAGACAATCATAGAATAAGCTACTATATAATGAAAATGAAGCAAATTTATATTGGAAGATAATTGTTTTTAGTTTAGATTTTAAACACCATTCCTTAAAATTTTACTATCATAAAAATCTGTAGAACTTAATCTATAGATTACTCTTTTAAATTTTAATTCATTCCCTACTACCTACTAAACTACCATACATTAGATAATACTACAATTTATTCCAATCCATGAAATATCTGAAGAAGTTATCCAAGTAATCAAACATTTAACAAAGTGAGGTCAAACAACAAAGCAAGAAGGCGTAAGATTGTCATCAACATAATCTTTAGCAAAATTTCTCTCAAAAATGCTGAAATGCCTCCTCTCCGTCGGATTATCCATACACAATCACAAGTTCATTTGATTTTGTAAAAGAAATCAAAAACATTAAGATGAGACCCGGTGATACAAAAGTTTTGTTTGGTGTTGTTTCTTTATTCACCAAAATACCAATTGAAGAAGTCCTTAGTTACGTACAAGAAAAACTACTTTTACTGTGTATAAATAATCGAATTCTTCTAGTCTTCAGTCATTAAAAAAGCTAGGAAATTTTAACTTACAATTTACAGTTATAGTTATAATCGGTCAGAAAGCTGTATGCACTTAATGGAGATAAACCGAAGCAGTAACCAAGGCCTACATTTAGTATTATGAATGCTTGATATAGTCTTTCCATGAAGTCTTTTATTACTTTTTCAAAGGGAAAGAGAATGATATATTCTGTGGCTGTACGATTGTCAATGCCATTGATATGGACCGGGACCGTGGAAGCAATGGGCCGATTAAAAGCTTTTTCAAATTCAATAGCATCGGAAGTTTTATTTGAAACCAACGCGGACTTAAAATCCGCTGATTTGAGCGTGTTACACAGCTCAAATCTCTTTAAAGGTGCACACAAAACAAAAGCCATACTGTATAAATTGCACAAATTGCAAACCTTAGCCACTACTGAGAGTTTAGTTATGCAGGACTGGAATTGATTTTTGTATTCTAGTAAACAACCATTGTAGCTTTAACAATTTAATAATTTAATAACGCAGCGATGCTGCTGTTGTTCCAAATGCTTGTATTTAATGTTAATTATTTTTAGGGACTCAATAAATGTTTTTGTGGGTGTTTCAACCAACTGTTGTATGCTTCTGGAGAAGCTCTGAAACTGAATGTGTACTTTTTCAATATCTTTTAAACCGTTTATGAAATCGGCTGAATAATTATTGTATGTGCTGTACACCTTTAGCAGCAAGTGGCCAGTACAGTTCATGCTTAACCCAATTTTGAAGAAATTACTGTAGATGTTGGTGAGCCGGACAATAACAAAAAAGAGGGTACATAAATCTACCAGTTAAACTTTGGGCTTTAAAGTATATCATAACTATTGATGTTCCCATTGATGTCCCCAAGTATATGGTGAAGGCTAATTTCGACCTTTTAAATAGTACCTAAAACAGTAAAAGGGCCATAATCATGATTACCAATAGAGCCATGAATACGAGAGAAGCAGTAAATTTTGAGTTTGGTACCGAGAGATCTGCGATATATGAAAAGAATATTAACCTGAAATTAAGATGTATCAAAGCATTGCATATTAATTGATTGGAACAATTTTATTGAATTTTATTGAATGTTTTTACTACAATGGAAAACTGAAAATGCACGAACTATGCGGATACTTTTGAATTGACTTTTGAAAACATGCCATCGACGGTGGAAGACGGCACTCCCAGTTTCTACATGCCACGACAATTCCCATAGACAGAAATATGACAATTAAAACCACACACCACCAAGTCTAAGACAGTCAAGTCAAGTATAATGCCATGTTCCATGTTCATTTGGGATATGAAGTCTGTCATTAAATAGTTAGAAGAGGGATGTAATAAAGTTTTAAAAAATAAATGAATAAATATGTAAAACGAGCAAAGTACAAGATAAAACAAGATAAAAGTTTAATCGTATTCCATAGAATAAAAATTAAAACCTGTACGCGGTACCTTGTCAATATTTCAATGAAGTCAACTGGCAGTCCTTAATTTTCAATTAATTAAAAAGTAAGAATGTTTCGTTTATATATACTACTCACGGATTCAAGTATTTTTTAATTCAACAATTCTTTAAATAGTTAAAACTTACAGCTGGAAAACTTAAACGATCAGAGTGATTGACACAAATCGGTCGCCGACAGAACCTTCTCTGTTTATATTCGTGAGTGTTTACTGTAAATGAGAAGCTTTTCAATCATTATTTTTACATCAATTGGTTTAAAATTAAAACTTCATTGAGCTTTGAAACAAATGATGCAACTTTATAAACTTTATAAACATAAGATATAAAGTAAACTTAATTCCTTAAACATAAGCTTGACATGAGTTTTGAAATTTAATCCTGATATTCTTGGTAGCCAATGGTATTGGATATGCAAAGCACATGAGAAGCTTTGCCATCAGTATGTTTTCATCAGTTGGTTTAAAATTAAAGCTTATTTTAGCTTTGAAACAAATGATGCAACTTTATAAACATATGATGTGAAGTAAAAAGTTTTTTTGACATAAGCTTGACATGAGTTTTAAAATCGAATCCTGATAACCTGGTAGCCAATTGTATTGAATTTGCAAAGGAAGGTCGGAAGTTAGATGGAAATTTAAACTACTGCTAAACATACATCTGGTTCTTGACTTGATGTTCTTGATGAAAGTAAACCAAGTGCGGATTTAATTTAATGTAAACTTAAAAATAATCTCAAACGAGTTATTAGATGTTTTAACTATAAAAGCTGATTAGGAAAAAACAATTTTCAAAAGAACCATAATAAAATTCACCATTTAGTTCAGTGTTTCATTTTCAATTTAAGTTTTAAATATCACCCTCGATTTTCTGTAAAACTTTTAAAAAAAGCAAGAGTAATGGAGTTCAGATGGTTTTCAGCAGAAGAAATAAAAAGTGCATTGGGTCATTTCGGCAGGCGAAACAAGAATAAATTAAAGGAAAGCTTTCGTGACTCATCATCTATTTGGGGCAAAGTTGCAAATAGGGTGGACGTGGAAAACACTTTGATTGTATGTGGTTCAAACAGCGTACCTTAACAACAAGGACATAACGGTTAGATTAGATTTAGTGATAGTGCTTTATTAAGATAGGTCTTCTTCTGTATGTCTCTCGGGTTCCAAGACCCTCCCGGAGACAAGTGACATGGTATTTATACACGTTGTGTGTCATACATATATTTCTGATACAAATAACATTGATTTACAGACTATAGATCTGTTACATCCGCTCTCCTGGCAAGAAATTGACATTGTGAGATCAATAAATAAAATAAATATATTAATGTTGGTTACTTGTTAAAATGTAAAAGATACAAAAAACCGTCTGAAAGCGGATGGCTAAAAAAAGGTTTGACCCTTTTTTTTAATTTCCAGGGAAAAGGTATTACTAATTACTAAAGGTAGCAGACTGGGGTAAATCTTTTAGACAGTTATTAAACAATTCTCATCGGAATAAGATACTTTAAAGATGAATCCTGCAAATTCAAAGGGGCGAATTATTTTGAAAATTAGGAAGGCAAGGAAGGGGTGGAATTTTAGTTATGCTGATGACGACAGCAAAAGTTTAGCTGGTGTAGGCATAAGAAGTGAGGAGGAAATGGAATATGAGGAAGACAAAGTAGAATATACTTACATTGTAGCAATAGCATTAAAAAAGAAAGTTATGGATAACGAAAGTGATAAATTTGAAGACAATATTGAGAAAAGTAGGGAATGGGATGTTCGGCGGATCTTGAACCGGAAGGAAGGAGATAAACGGAAAAACGTACTTCTTGGTTAGGGTAACCCCTTCTGCGATATGGACTACATTGGCGTCAAAGCCATTTTTCTAAGCTAAAAAGTAGAAAGCAACGAAGATCTTTTCTTATTTTTTTTAAATTGAGGAATGAGAAAGATTGTATTATCACAAAATGAGATAACAGTGGAGTAGTCATGTTGTTTTATGATTAGAGAAGCGCATGAGAGCATTAAAGGCAGATGTGACGTATTTAATTTGTGTAGTAATCTAATTCATTATAATATTTGGGATTAATAATTCTTTTTTTTTGTTTTTTTTTGCCTGTGTTAATAAGGTATGTTAATACTGTGGCAATGAATCGGTTATTAGATACGAATATTTTAAATTAATGAAGTCAGAGCTATGTAAGAGATGATTAGAGTAAGTTGTTTCTTTATATAAAATAATATCATTTAAAAATTCGAAATAAAGAATGTATGGAATATTCAACATGTATATGAAGATATGTGGCTGAAGATATACGATGTTTTTATCTCTATCTACTTTATACAATGAATGTTTTACTCTAGTCATTATATTTCCCAATAATTATAATATATATAAAAGTTATTAGCGGAAAATGTGAATGCTATATATAAAATAAAAATTTAAAAATTGCAATTTAAGAGAAAGTGGATGAAAACATTTTTTTTTTAAATTCTTTTTTTTTGTGGATTGCACGTACACGTGCCTGTTGGTAATCATAGAAGGAGGATGTGATCTGTGGAATAAAAAAGAAGCAGTGATCGGAAGCTGTGTAGTTTTGATACTATTAATTTGGCATTTAGTTTTGTTAATACAAATAAATTAGTAATATTAGGGCAGTAGGATTTAGAACTAGAGAGTAAGGAATAAGAAGGAAAATGGTATACATTAGCGACATTCAGCAATGGAGACAAGGATGCAAGATGCTGTTAATTACACTTGAAAAGATAGTAATAGTATGGTAATTTAAGGTAAACTTTTACATTTAGAGAGATTTCTTTTTACAAATATAGGACATACAGTACCGAGCCACAATCAAGAATGTAGACGTAAACATGACGGAGACATTGCATTATGACTAACAAGACAAACATAACATATAGATAAACAGTAATAGGCAAATAGTTTTATGTTATTTTAAATGTTTTAACAATGCTAAATATAGTACTCAGGTTAAATAGATAGACAATTAGTAGAATGACTGCCACATAAGAACATGATTAGATACATTAGTAGTACGATGGAAAGGAATAAGAATTAAAAATAGCCTAGAAATTACAGCAGTAAATTAAAAAAGGAAATGCATTATAATTATTCCAAGTTAAGATCGTTGACAAGAGGATCCTGATTAAGAATTTCAGTGATGAGGTATAGATCAAGGTTAAAATCGGCCAAACTTGAAGAGTCCGATTCGACACAGGCGTCAAAGACGTTGGCAAGGTTGTCATCGTTTGTGGAGCATTCTTCAGACACTGACGTTGGAATAATATTAGTTGTAAAGGAGGGAATCGTTGTTGTAGATTGAGTGGTGAAAGCTTCAAATAAAAAAGGGTCATTGGAATGGGGAACTGGATAACTGGAACAATTTGTGGTGGAATAGAGTTGTATGTTGATGTAGAATTAGTAGGGAGAGTGACGAAATTGAATGGAGCGGAATTTTCAACAGGGATTGATGACGTTGCAGGCTTTGGAATTAAATTTGGATATTGCGATGATTTGGAACAAATCAAGGGGGGAATAGTTGATTGAGATCTTTTCGTTTTTGATTTTAAAGATGTAATTTTTGGAATAGACTGCTACCTGGAGTCGCAGTACACTTTTTTAAAACATTATGTTGTTTTAATAACGGAGCCATGTCCCGGAAGTTGAATAACAAACGGCGTACTTGATATTAGGATTGAATAAAATCAGATTTACAATACATCATATTGAAATCTGGCGCAGGTGAAGGGATAAATTTAGTAATTAAAACAGATAAATCTTCCTGGGGATGACAGATTGGGATCACTGTCGGAATTAAAGGAAAGAACACTTGTTGGAACTGTTCTATGGTACAGGATGTTTTGAGTTCTGTTCTGAGAAGGTTGAAGATAGCATTCCGAGATAAGGTATCCGATGATGGTAGTAATACAGATTTGAAAGGATCAAACGGAATATGTTTGTAAGTCATAAGAATTGAAGGAACGTCAAAGCCAGTTGTTAAAAAAATTCTGAATAGAGAGTATGAGTATTCCAAGAATTCTATCGTTATGCGAGAAAGATGAGCAGATTTGAGGTCTTTATTAAGGCAGGAAACGAACAATGACCGAGAGATCTTTAAGTCTGTTACATCTTTCTGAGTAAAGTAAGTGTGTTGTGAAATTAATGAGATTTTTTTAAAGAAACAGAATGAATAGGCAATAGATTAGGGTCTACCATTTGATCTATTTGATCAAGAGAAAGGGAAAAAGAGTGGAAAGGGGATAATTGATCCTCTGAATCAAGAGAAGGAGGAATAACAACAGCAAGAATAATTAAATTGGGGAAGATTATTGGAAAATCATAAGTATTTTCAATAAGAAGGGAAAATTCATTAACTGATGGCAAGAGTTCAAGTAAATGCAATAAAATTCCAAGAGGATTCAACATCTTAAATTTTGGAAAGATGAGAAAATGAGTTTTCGTAATTAAGGAACAAAATATAAATGTAACTGCAGAAATTAATTTAGGAGGAAGAAGAAAAGATTGAGTTGATTGCAATTGCGTGACAGGAAACTGTTTGAAAGGAAACGTAATCATGAGACAAGGCAATGTAGTACGTGAAAGAAGTACAGTAGAATTATGAAGGGGGACATCAAGGAAACTCCCACAAACAAGTATGGAATTATATGAAATCAATAATCATATTATACTTTCGTTGAGCATCAATTCCGAGTAAAATATTCAAAGGAGGATTTGGTAAAACAAAGCATGTAAAATAAAAATTATTATTTAGAACTTGTATTAAAATCTCGGAATAGAGATCTGTATGCAACATAACAGAATTTATGCTTTTGAGAGCTAAAGGAGTGGATATCATTTTGCAATCTTGAAAGTTAATAATTTTAGAGCTGATGATACTAATAGTGGAACCTGTATCAATTAACAATTAAAATAGCAGAAATTCGTAAAGGAAATTGTGAGGGGTTTCGGAGATTGATGAGGCAAAGTTGTCATTTAGAATGAGGGGAATTAGAACGGGAATTGGGTGCAGATCGTTCTTGAGAAGGGGGTTGAGGACATTCTCTACTGAAGTGACCAGTGCTGGTTACAATTATAACAAAGGTTGATTGTGAGCGAAATCGATTATTTGGGCTCGGACTTCGATTACGTTGAAAACTGACTGATGTACGAGCAGTTCCATAGCTTTCTGCAGATCGAGATCGTTAAAAGAATGGTTGTTGTCTTTGAGAAAATCCTTGTTGTCGATAAGGAGTAGGACTACGATTATAAGGAGATCTATTACGAAGATTATTATCATTTGGACGATCTCGAGAATAATCTGATGCAAAATGAACAGGATGTGAACGGAAATCTTGATGACCTTACCTTGAAATCTTGATATCTTGGAAATTGAGGGTGATTTGGTGATCATGGGCGAGATTGTTGACGTTGTGGTTGACACAATTTCAAACGTTTCTAAAGCAGTGTAATGATAAAATAATTAAAGTGTTCATCTCTAATATGTTAAAAGCAAAATTGCCATCGATGTTCTCAGAAGTACAGAAAGAGTTAAGTCATCTTAGATGTTCCTTAAACCATAAAAAAGGTTCTACTGATAAATTATAAACTCAAATCCAACGTGCTTAAAAGCTTTATTAATGTAAAAAAATCTTTCTTCCGTTTGTATGAATTGAATGGAGAAAGTCTTTCAACTGCAATGAACGTATATCGGCTGTACCAAACAATGAAAATCGTGGAGAAATCTTTCAGCGATTATGTATGCGATGGAGATTTGCATATGGAGGCCCATTGATGGAAATTGTATCAATGATGATGTTGATAACATTTCGACATGAATTAACCAACGAAGCTATTCTAATGTTTGCAATGGCATCATTGGATGCTTTACTGGTGAATATTATTTGGTTCACAATAGCAGCTTTCGTTGGAACAAAATCTTCGCACCTTATGAACAAATTCAAGAGTGATAAAACTGTATACATCAGAAAATGCTTCAAAAGTTGTCTCCAACTAAAGATCCGATTTGGAAATAATTTTATTGACAAGGACACTCCCCTTATTATTCAGAATTTCTGTTTCTCCACTCTCGGATCAATGCTAATTATGCGATGATGATCAACGCGATCCGGTATTTAGGATTGTTATCAATGTTTAGTAGTGGTGTCTTATCTGTAATTTAAATTATTTAAAATCAAGTAGATATTTAATAATAATAATTTATTCATCAAATTTCCATCACAATTTAGCTTATATGTCTTATAAAACATGTATAATAATGATCTTGGTCGAAAATAAATAACAAAGAGTTATCGCGATGACAAGATTTTTCATATAAATGCAGTGCGGGAACCTAACTGATTTCGCTCATATTTAAACTCAGCATCATTAACAGCTGTGCAGAACTTCATAACGATCCG
This sequence comes from Desoria trispinata, assembly GCA_034695165.1. Classification (NCBI taxonomy): domain Eukaryota; kingdom Metazoa; phylum Arthropoda; class Collembola; order Entomobryomorpha; family Isotomidae; genus Desoria; species Desoria trispinata. The sequence goes on along the minus strand of JAQFZB010000281.1, from coordinate 608 downwards.
ACCCGTTGAAGGGTTCGGTCGTGTATTTTTCGGATGACATGAGTTTGACCATAATTGCGATCCGCTACCACGCTTATAGTCTTGCCATTCAAAAACCACATTACGGATGTTGCTCATCTTCGAATTTGATCTTTGTATTTGCATCATAAACAAGTCTGCAATATTTCATAACGATCATAACGGGTACAAAAATTCTAAGGTTCGGGCTAAAAAGTGATATTTTTCCTTTTCTCCCAACCAAAAATCTCAATTTTAAAAGATTATTATTATTTAATTCTTGAGCACCTGCAACTCACTTGGACGGAATTTTGCAGTAAAAATTAGCAAAATTAGTAAATCATAGAAGGTGATACGAAATTTATATCTCGAAACCTTCCCTCGTTAGTCTATAATTTAGTTTAGTTGTATAATTAAAGGTGGTCTGTAGATAATGTTTACTTTCTAACTTCCTTTCACATCAAACAATGTCAACATGAATATTGAGGCGACAAAGGACGGATATCTGTAAAACCCCCATTTGACGTTGCGTTCAGAACAAGATGACAACTCAAGACAATAGTTCAATTTATAAAAATATACCTGTAGAAATGGAACAATACATTTTTGCT
>JAQFZB010000280.1:0-17718 GCA_034695165.1 Desoria trispinata | reverse complement strand
GTCGCAGTTAAGCATTGAATACGGTTATGGACTCAAATGTGACAGTTTTTAATCGTACGTGGAAGTTGAAATCCTCATAAAGAAAACAACGAATATAAAATTGATTTATGGAATCAATTTGAGAATAAAAAGCATGAAATAAAAATACTTAAAGATAAAAATTAATGCATTTATATCTATTTCTTTAAAGATCACAAGTTAAGGGGGGAAATTAATAAAAATTGAGTAGAATGAGAAAATAAATGTGTCTATAAAATTGTAATAAATTATAGTTAAAATAAAGGAAGTATAATTTTCTAAATGATATAACACTGCTACCTGCTCCACAGAAAGAATTGTTTTGATTTTTTCATTTTTTGCATAAGTTGTCAAATTTGTATGATAATGCAATATTATGATTATTATTTGCGTAAATGGTTATGTAAAGAATTGAATTGCAAATTGAACCACAAAGAATTCAACCTTTGATCGTTTAGTGGACTTGTCCTTTGTAAACATGAAACTTTAAATGACAACACACAATGTTACATAATATAAAATATTTACTTACTTATACTTATCACAATTTTATAACATCATATTGAAAAAGTATCGATTTTTTATTTTTCATTAATGTAAAAATATAAACCTATTATATATTTGCATTAGTTTCCTTATTAAGCTAAGCTGAAATATGAAAAGAAGAATTTTTTAATAATATGCATTCCAGTAACAGATTTTGTTCGTGACATAGACAACAGAAGCTTATTCTTACGGAGAAGGGTTGTATAGGATATGCAATCAATATTAATTTGAGACTTAATATTTTATATGCTTTTGTAAAATACAGTTGTTGTTGTTCCACTTCCTTTTTGCAATAATAGTAGAATATATTAAAGGAGCAAGAAGCAAAGAAAAAACTTGAAAGATGTTGTAGGATTAAAGCCAGACGAAAGAATTTTTTATTTAGCGGTTCTCAAGTCAAGAGAAAGTAGAACGGGAACAGGTTAATATAAGTGGGTGGAATGAAAACTGAGTTTTTTGAATATTTATTTATTCCACAAGAAGCGTTATACTAGTAGTAGTTTTTCCATTTCCTTCTCTTTCTATACGTCATAAGCTGTAATAGTAATAGGGGGATTGAAAATAGAACAGGAATTGAAATCAACTCATTCTGCCATTCCCACAGGGGCTAAAAGAAACGATGGCTTTATAAATTACAATTTTCCTTCCCCTTCAAATGACTTTCTCATATCAAAGCAGAATCTCTTTTTCCCTTGTAAATTTAACATGATACTTGGGATGAACAATTATCAGTACTCTAAATATTGTATTTACTTTTACAGGTTGGAAATTTCTATTTTTAACATTTAACACAGGCTCATCTAGTAATCTACTCATCTAGACTTAACGATGATGGAAATTCATAGGGTTGGTAAATTCTATTTGCTCTAATGTCAAAGCGATCAAAAGGGTATACGACTGTCAAAGATTTGCTATTCTGCATAAATTAAAATTTAACAAAGTTCAATGAGCTTGAACCAAACCTGTAATGATTTTTACATAAAAGAAATTTGGTTTAAAGGGTAAAATTGATTTCCTCCATTAAGAATTACAGATGAATATTCATTTTTTGTATAAAAATCAATTTCACTTGCATTTTTACTCTTATATTAAATGTCAAAATCATCACAGGTAGTCTTACTATTCCTACTTTTTGAACTTTGTTGAATTTTAATTTATGCAGAATAGTAAATCTTTGGCAGTTGAAATGCTTTTGATCACTTTGACACTTTTCGTCCTTGTTGATAACATTTCACAGTAAATTGGATAATAATTAGGCGTATGGTGAAAGTATGAAAGTTTCAATACTTTACGTAAAACTAAATATAGAAAAATAATCCAAAAGAAAAAGGATTGAAGAGGAAATATAATTTTTAAATTCATTCTGCGATTTCAACTGAAAAGAAGATGTACATAACTTGATCCCAATTTGTGTTAAGGGGGTAATTTCATACTCTTGTGAGCAAATGTCTCTCTGAAAAGACCATAAGTACTCCTCCACACGGTTGGCTTGTATGTTCCATAAGCAAATCACCAACTAAACCAGTCTCTTTCTTCCAATGGTAAATATCTCAATGGGGCTACGACTTGGACGGAATTTAAATAATCCACCTAGCATCCCAATCTCGAGATGCGTCCAACTTATGCAATTTCAAACACAATGCTGAATGCGTATTAACTTGCTCTGTTCAGTCAATCACATAACGGATCACAAAATAGGGTGCTAGAATTATTATGGACTTTAAAAACGAAATTTTATGAGAAATTAAATCTAAATCGGATGAAACGTTTTTTATCCCATAGTATAATGTTACGTCTAATTTATAACATTTAGAAGATTATATATTGGTCTGAAATAATTCTTGGTGATATACCTACAGTTATTATTAGTATATAAAATGGAATTCAAATTTGGTCAATTCAACAAAAAGTATCTTTTGAACCCAAATCACCTGAACGTGCTTGACGGATGAAGAATTGAGGAAATGAACTCAGAGCGACAAAGCCACACAGCAGCTAGCTATGACTAAATCCAACTTTGTCCCCTTTCGGTTCAGTCAGCTTTTGTAGGGATGCAAAGAACTGAAGAAGTCCCAAATTACATATTCATAAGGGAGAAGAAATCGAGATTTTTCACAAAGGTAGAGCAAGCTAGCAGAGCACAGGATATTTCGGTGTCTATTGAATTGAATGCAAAAATCTCACGTTATGCTCCATCTTCTAAAGGAAGGCATGTCGGGCATTTTTCCTAAAGGATAGGATCTAGCAGACAATGCAATGATTCATAGACCTCAAGAATTTCTATTCTGTTAGATTCAGGTGACTAGATTTAGAAAAGATTCATTTCCATTCACTATATTATATATGAATATATATTCGAATCCCAAAGGCGAGAGAGTGGAGAAAGTCAACGTTTGTGTACCTAGTTTAAATACAATGGAAAATAAAATAACTTACTCAAGTTGATTTTTCTATTTTATCCCATTTTCTGTTTATTATCATCATTCTTCCTCCGCAATAACACAATGCGAGATTCAAAAATGTAACATAATTTAACGGAGGAGACATAGTACAGTTATAAATCACACGGTCTCTGTGATGTGATGCTCTTTATCATGAGAAATGCTACAGGTTCATTATTTACGCATGGGGGAACTAACAAAGTCTCTTTTGTATTTATTTTAATCTCTAGATGATCCTGCCAACTACTGCTACAGCGTGGACTTTGTGTCTCATTTTTGGAACTGTCATTACCCACACTGAAATTACTGATGACCTTCTAATAGACAACAGCAACTCTACCAGTTGTAAGTATTATATATACGTATTTATTCTTACTATTATCACAGCGTAATCATTCCTGCTTTAGTTTTTATACTTAGCTTGTCTTAAAAACAAAGCAAAGTAAAGTAGTAAAAAAGCAATGTCTATAACTACAATTAAATAATTGTGGGAGTTCACCAACTTATTTCCTATAGTATAAGCTAATTAGATTAAATGGAATACTTTTTGATTGATTATGTTCACCAATAATTAGCACTTGCTACTGTAATAATTCATGAAAGTAGGAAATGAACAGTTAGATGGATGATAGGTCCCTTAATTTATTTAATTGTACAGACTTATACCTAACCCGAACAAGAAGATTATAGACTTCTTGGTGTAACTAACTGTTCAATACTGACCTCGTCGCTGAATGTAGTAGTAATTAGACAGTAATGTATTATAATTAATTCCCCGATGTAATTAAGGTCACTAACATGTTTCTCTAAAGAAAGAATTAGCCCTCAAAAGTCCTAAGGTCTTGTAATAAGCTAAATTCAAATGCCTAAATTCGGGGTTAAAAATTTTGCCCGGAAGTCGTGTGGGCAAGGCTAAAGATTTCCTTGGAGAGATTTAGATCCACATCGATCTTGTTGAACTGACACGATTTCCTAACCTCTAGTCTAATGCAGTTTTCTTGCCAAACTATTTTATCGAATTTCACTACTATTTCAATTTGAATGCCTTTGAGCTTTTGTGTTGGTAGTATTAGTAGTAGTAGTAGCAGTGTAGTAGGAGGAGTTGGTAAAGAACGTGTGGATACACTGTAGCGTGTCAATTCTCACTCGGGTGAAAGTGGTCACTAATGGCTTTAGATGAAAATGCTTCAAAATACCACTTTGCACAAATATTGCAAACGAATGTGGAGAAATTTTCTATTACAAAGTACAACTTCCGGTGTATTGCAAATACGTTTATTGCATTAAGAACTGTTCTTGAGGGGAATAATTTGTGCAGGGAAAGTTTCTTCTACTTATTAGTATTTGCAAATTAACTACTTAAAAATAATTGTATTAGAACTACAATAAGAGCTGAAGTACAGTTGTCTAGTTATTTCATCAGATAATGTTCATGAATAAGTGTGCTACTCCAGTAAAAAGCCTTTAACGTAACTTTCATTTCCTTTCAAATTTCTGGGTATCTGGGTATGCATACTTAATGCTTGTTTAGATTCACTAAACCAACATCGCATATTGTAGTAGATGTGATAGGGCCCAGAATTTAATTACCTCTTCAATATATCTTATTTTATGAAGAATATGAACCATTTTGTTAGATATTGCTCATGTAAATTGTTTCCTATTCTAAAATAGATTCAAATATGATAGGAAAAATAAAACGCGGAAATATCTTCTCAACCAAACTTTCTATAATGCTGTCGTGATACGACATCTTCTCTTTACCCGGATTTATTTGCAAGAAGGAAATTGCGTATATTTACTATCAACGAAACGCATGGATTTTCAATTATCCATTTCACCTCTTTTACACAAGTAAATGTTATGCTCTTTAAATTTATGGTTGGTTGGGAAGTTGAGATGTGACTAAAGATAAATTAAAATTCAGTGAGTTAAGATCTGTAAAAAATCAACTTAAATTAGCAGGTTAGGGGCAATTATTTGACTTTTATTCAATAATCTATTGGTTTTGTGAGAATTGAAACACTGAATACTGAAGGAAACTGAAAATCAAAAGTTAGTTTCTAACCCGGAACGTTGTGAAAGAATAAAAAATTGTCTATATATGTAATATATTTTGTTGGACATTCAATATAAAACCTACTGACATTTATAATATCCGTGCTATGCTCTATTGCAGAAAACATAACAATGGCAATGGCAAACTATAGATTGCTGTTGTGGACTAGTTTTAAACTTGTCTCGTAACATAGGATAGTATATTTTGTCCCCATTTTAAAATTTACAACCCTCCAAAGTTCTACATTTTCTTTAGAGAGAACTGTCTTTGAGTTTACCACTTAAGTGGAATAACTAGAAGCAATAAAGAAGATTTAAGGGAAAAACAGAAAGGGTGTTTTAAATGGGTATATTTTTATGCTGAAATTTGTCATATCTCATGTCTGATTATTGTATTACAGTGGAGTCGCCAGAAACAATTCAGAGCTTGAACCCTTGGGTAAAAATCCCAGATGAATGGAAGCGTGATGAGGGTCCGACATCATCAGAACAGTATTTTCCGTCTCATCATGCAGAGGTAGGATTTTACTCCAGTGGTGGGAGTTACCGCGCTGCAGGATACGGAAGTAGTGGATCTGGAGGAATTGGAGCAGATGGTGAACCTGAGCCATATTTCGACCATGCAATGATGACTAACCTTTCAGAGCATTTGGGTTCACATGCATTTCTTCGATGTCGAGTCAAAAATCTTGGAGACAGAACGGTACGTTGTTAGATTGCATTCCATTGTAATTCCCATCTGATTCTTCAATTCAACCAAAAAGAACTCTAAGATTTTTATCTACTTTGCTAAATGAATGGTTTACAACAAGAAACGTGCTACAGCTATTGAACAGGCATTGACCTAAGAATCATAAAAAGGTTGCAAAGATTCGCCGATCCTACTTTATTACGTCTCACTGGTATACATTATCCTTAGTCCATTGAAATGTCAAAGAGTCGCAAGTCCTCAGCGTCTTTTTACAGAAAGGGTAGTGCTTAGATATATCACATAAACTAGATTTCTCCTTAGGGACTTTCTTTTTCTTTTCAATTGCTACCAGGATTAGTTTATAACTCCTTGTAAATTACGAATCATCCTACTATACATGAACAACATCAACCTTTTTTAGACCATTATTCATGTGGACTTTATCAACTAAAAACTTTGGTCATCTTCCTATAGCATTGAAGGGAAAAGTACAAACGTGTCGTAGAGAGAGAGAGTGCTTAAAGTGACTCATATAACTAACTATGGTTAATGTTAGTATCGTATATATTACACCGTATCAAAGTACCGAGGGGGTCTTACTACGCTAATTGTAAGTGTAAAAGCAAAAAAGCATAATATTAATAAGGACATGGGACATTTCAATTTTTGTCAAACAATGAGGTATCTTTTCTTAGCACTATTTTGATAAAAGGCATGTTAATGTACTTGGAAAATGTTAAAATAATAATATAATGCCAGAGAAATATCTGATCATTCATGTAAATGTGTGAATAGGGTATACTACTGCTATTATATAAATTCTGTTAGTTATACACTTTGGAAATGAGATGGAACAGAGTTTAATGCAACAAACTTTGAGTCTCCACTTTCAGCAACAAAATGAAATATTAAGCGATAAAACAAATGTATAAAATTACTTTAGTGTCAAGGATGTCATTTGCAGACATTAAATTTTGGGAAAAGAGGTGCTTATGAAAATTACATTTTTTCAACCACAGCTCAATGAACAGAAGCATTCTATATAACGAGAATATCATCTTTTTATTCTAAGCAGAAATATGGAGAAAGCAAAATTGTACATCTTCTCTTTCATAAATTGTCATCCTTTATTATTTTCAGTTCTCAATCTTATCTGACGCCTTAAGAAAAGAAAGCTTGGATCGATTTCAGACTATAAATATGAAATCTGTATCTTGCTAAACTTTCCATATAAAATTAAGATATTATTCAGTTGAGACAGCTGGAATATTGGATGTATTTCTTTAATCTACTCTACTGCATTGTATATTCTCAAGTTAAGTAAATGATGCTTGTACTGCAAGTTTTTAATACGATGCAAGAGAACACTACCCATTGCCAAAATACGGAGACATTTTTATAATCACTAGAAATACGCACATTGTGAGTGAGCTCACAAAATAAAGCAAAAAGCTCCCTATCTGATCCACCATTTATTGGATGAATAAACTGTCATCTAAATTATCCCTTTACATGGCAGACTATGAAAGTGTGTAAGGCTTGTCTATATTATCTGATATATTTGTGGTAGACGTTCATATAATTATGGTCTAGTGCAGATATCACATAGATTTAAGCTCATCGTTGAGGACAGAGATTTATTTTTTTCTTTTGAAACACGCTTCTGTTCGTCCACAATGATTCAGTTGTAGTAATAATAATAAATGCGTGTACGACAAAGAGTTGCCCTATCCCGTTGACTTGTATGCTTCTCTATCCATAATATTTCTCGTCTACTTTTCTTAGTACTTCTTTGATTTCCAAGACACTATCTTGGGCTCTCAATAATGTAGCCAAAAGGACGGAGATTGAGTAATATCTGAGTGTGCAAGTCGAGGAAATGTTCACATTACAGTTTGTTGTCCAATCCGGAACCGGAACGAACATCCAGGGCTACATTATTCACAATTTTAACCTAATAATTTGCTTAATTCTCGCTTTTATGGTTTTGCCCATCAACGTAGAAATCGAGAGCCGTATATTTGTAAAACGTTCAAGAATAAACATAATGGCAAACAGATTTACTTGTGGTAAAATAATACTGTAAATTGAAGGGAGTAGATGTTCCTGAAAAAAGGCAGGAACCCTAAGATTAGAAAATATAGAAGAAGCCAACTCAAACACTGGGAACATTGTAATATTACTTTCCCTTCATGGATTTCTCCAGAGAAAAGGGGGAAATTCGCAAAATCTCAACTGCAATATAAGATACGCACTTGATTATCTCACTTCCTCTCATTTTCATAGAAAAACTTGCAGCAAATGGAGATAACCATCGTTTGTAAGTTATTACGTTCATATTTCAATCTCAACTCTTTTCTCAATTGAGATGCTATTTCTCTGCCGCTCTCTTTCTCTGTGTTTCCACATTTTCGCAGGCAGTTTACTAACTACTAGCTCCTCTGTGGCTATTCTTCATAATACATCAGATTTTATCTATGAAATTGCTGATTTTCACAGTGGTAGACTATGGCTATCATTGAGAAGCATAAGCATTTCATCTCTCTGGCCTCCGGGGAGATCTCATTCTGACGACGTATTGAAAGCTTTATTAACCTTTGTCATTATCATTGTCAGTATGATTTTTAAACAACGCTTTCAATAGCTTTTTGGGCCCACCATCTTCATAATAGATAACAATAAGCAATAGAGTTCTTGCGTTTAATTAATTTTGTGGAAAGATATTTTAATGGTAGTCGTATTCATCATAATAATAATTGTATGCTTTAAAAAATAATGAAAAAGGAAATTTAATATTTGTATTTGTGTAATCGAATCCTACCGTTGTATCTTTCAGAGCTTCAATATTTCAATGTAAAACACAAATGAAATTAGATGTAGCAAAGCTTTGGATTGCACAAATGAACTTGAACACATTGTCCAGTCCATATCTAAAATCCAAGTGTAACAAAATATACTATATGTAATGTAGGTAATTATTTCAAAAACTAATTATGGAGTTGGAGTACAGGAGTTGGAGTGCAATTAGTTCAGTTTACAGTTTATTTCCATCAGAACTACAAATGAAAGGATTTACTATATATTTAACTTATAATGAACGACTACTACTTTGTAAAGCGGTACACGTCACAACATAACACAGCAAAAGCAAAATTAACATTCTGCTACTGACCGAACGAGGATTTTTGATTCGTGTTTACAACGTAGTGAAAGGTAGTGAAAGTCAAAGTACAGCAGTGTAGTAGTACAGTGTGTAGTTCTCATGTTATCGTACTACATAGCTATAATGTTTAAACTATCACAAAAGGGTTCTAAAGCCACAGATCTGTTATTAGTGGCACTTCCATGACCATTTAAAGGATCACATACGAGAAGAAACAACTTTTCTCTTAGCGTACTGCAGACAAAATGCGGTTGTTGTCTGTTTTACTTTCATCATGTTGATTCAAATTTGCATTCTGCTGAGTGAGCAGGGGGTATAGTAAAGAAGGCTTTCAGCTACATATTTCCGGTTTTTTGAGGTTTCGGGTAGTTTACAGTGTGCTGTTTGCTATTTTCATTATTAGGTAAATAAAAGCAAACAGTAAATTTTAGATTTGAAAGTCTTGACAGGTATAATTGGCATTTTGACAAATAAATAGTAAATGATTAAGGAAATGATACTTTGACATGCTATTAACTGAAATATTAAATAATATACAATACGTCGTGCATAATAAATGCAGTTCAAGTGTATGTCATCTTACACCAAATTTAAAAAGTATTTGATTTCTTTACTTAATTAGAAGAATTAAAACAGTTCTAGAAACCTAATGATGATGATTAGAAAACCAGTTTGTTTTTGTTTGAAATATTTTATAATATAAACACAATAATTGAAAAAATAAGCCACAATCTCTGAGAATAATTTAAAATTAGCTATTCTTCAGAAGATTATTGTAAAAGAAACAGAATTTTAATTAAATTGAAATTGGATGAGAGAATTGGGGAGAAAGTGTTTTATATACCTAAAAGACAGAGGAATTAGTATTTTCCCATGCTTTCTTCCTTCTTTGTTCGTGCTCTGCTGTTATTGCAACTATGAATTCTGTATTGTTTTCGTGAAGTTCTTTAGCATTCTGAGGGAATTGATAGTGGTGTGGTGGGTTTCGTCTTAGTGGTAGAGTTTGGCTTGGCTACATGGGCACTCAGATGAGGATGAGATGAGAGTTAGTTGAGAGAACTTAATGGTAATGGTAAGGTAACAATTTATGATCCTGATATGCACCATTGCTTTGAATAGCATATGGGGTCTTTATCCATTAGTATTATATACCTTCATCTGTTCCACGGTATTTCCAGCAAAGTCAACCGTTTCTGCTGCAAGAGTAATTTAGAATTTAGAAGCAACCACATTGGGAATAATTTACGCACTTTGTAATTTCAAGGATGTTTAAAGCAAAATTTACTGAGTATAAATTCGTTTTACTTTCTCTAATTATTATTGACGTCGCTTGCTGTTTATTCTACGATCTACATAAGCTGTTTTATATTTTTCTTTCTGTATTTTCTAAACTTAAATGTCAGTCAGCGGTACTTCTACAATTTTTATTATACATTTAACTTTGATGAAATTTAGAATGATTCTGTTGGGTTTTTACCTTGGATTGGAATGACAATGAACAATCATAAATCCAAAACAATGTATGCTCTCTTCAAGGACATTCTGTTGAGTGTTTTGCATTGCTTAAATTGCAATATAAACGTCTTCTGTAGAAGTAGCAAAGAAATTCAAAACTAGGAAGATTTGTTAACGAATATAAATTTAAGATTGTAAACAAGCCAAGAGAAGGAGAAAGTGGGCTTTGGCTTTTTCAATGGTGCTATAAATTGGCAGACTTCTTTTAACACTTTCTTTCTCTTCCTCGTCTCTGAGTTTTCTGCATTTTTAAAGAATACTTCTTTTGGGTTTCGTAAGTTTGTGTTTTTACAAAAATGGTTCAAAAATACATTTTAGTATATTCGAAATTATAATCAATTTGATGGTAGATGTGCTATCACCTACGCATAATAAAAGTTTCATCGAATCACTGTGAGATTGCAAAAATTTCAATTCGAGAGCTGGAACACTGTTTCTGTCGCCTTGTTGTTTGTACTTCATGTATCTTCTGCATCTTTGCTTTTACGTTTTTTCCTCGCATGTTGTTGTTAACTAAACCGGAGGCCACTGTGCAGTATATTTTGCAACAAATTTCCTTTTTTACTTCCATAAGATGCATTATATACTCTCTCCATCCCTTTGTGTATTCGTTGCTTTCTGCTAAGAAAAGTTACTTTGTGTGTCCCTCATCTTGATCCACTGTTGGTGGTATAAAATACAATACTTAGGAAATGCAGTGTCATCACTATTTTAGTTGTCCTTTTTAGGAGACAGCAGTTGAATCCTGCGTTTTGAAATCTTCAATACGGATTCACATAAGCAAGGATGAACAAGGATGCCAGTATTTTTAAGGATGGAGTAGATTTCCTGACAGCTTTAAATTATAATGATTTAAAACTCAATCCCCACGGTTGTGAGCAACGTTCATCATAAAAATGCACCAAAGAAATCGGATTCTAATATTAAAATTTAATGCATCAAGTAGGTAAACATTATTTTTATGTAACAGTTTTTTCGGGGCTTTAAAGAAAAAGAAGAAAATTACATTGAGAAAGTCAGTAAAACAGCTTTAGACAAAGTTTTTTGAAATGTTGATTTCTTCTTCAAATAGCAATGTCTGGGAGAAGAAAAAATTACAAGACTTTTTTGTTTGGTCATGTGAATTGTTGGATAAACAGTAAACTGCAAAATAGACTTAATTTGAAGGCGGCAAGTGAGTGTATAAGAAGAGTAGAAAGAAGCCAGGAAACTTTCTCCTGCAACATTTCCGTCTTTTTGTGTCTCCTGCTCTGTAGTATAGTAGTATTGAACATAAACAAGAGGCACACCTGCGATGAATTCTGATGTCTGATCTAAAGATGAGTTTTGTGCAACATCTGCTGAAATTTTCATCTACGCACAGGCACGTGAATTATGAAACACTTTCCTAGCTACAAAATTTAGTCTTGTCCTGAAATAACTTTGTTTCCATTCTTTGCCCATGCATGTAGCTATATAGTTAAGGTAGACAAGGAAAATACATAAAGTGAAGGTTGAGGTTGTAATATTGTATAAGTAATGTGAGGATCATGAACGATTGTTATATTCTGCATCCTGCTGATCCTCTCATGATCAATGGGATGTGATATATGAGATGCAGACGCGTGTGTGATTGGTAAAGGTTTCTTTGTACTATACGGTAAAATGCACTTCTCTTATTTCAAACATTTTCTTAATGTGAAATTGGATTTTTCCTTTGTTCAAGTTCAAAGGCAACTTCTAGACCTCAAATCCTCTGTGCACTGGGAGGAATTGAAATGAGACCTCGGCATCAGTTTGATTTATTTGTTGAACATTAAAAGAACCTCTACACTTCAAACAACTGTCTGAACAAACCAAGTGTCAGAAAAGGGAAATTCACGAATTAAATTAATTCAATGATTTGTCGTTTGTTTTGTCATACTTTATTCATATCTTGCTTCAAATACATAAAAAAACCTTTTTGATATTTCGCGAAACACCTAAATTATTGTGATTTGCCAATAATTGTAATTCGTACAAGATGGGAATTACCCATTTATATTTGAAAATGTAATATAAATTGTTGATGGTTCTACATTTTATTCAATTCATTAATGTTTCTTATGCGGGTTAACATGAGCATTAATAACGTGGTGAGAATATAATTCTCAAATTCTAATATTTTCCCCTTGAAATTGTGTTCGTTATCTAGCATGTAGAATATAAAGTGAAGGTGGCATTTAAAGAGAGGATGAAAGTGCAAGAAAGAATTCTAATACTTTTTCTCCTATTGGTTAATGCTATAGGATGGCTCTTCAACATGGTTCACAACAATCGGATGAATGACTTTACTTGAAAATTGAAACTCTCAATTTCTCCATTTCATCTCTACTTGCAATGTCTGTCAAAATGCAGAACGAGTTCGTTTTCGAATTCCAGTTACTTGTCGAAGTTTTTAAGTATTCGGTTGGTGTATGATGTTGCAGAATATTCCATATACATCATTTGTATATCTGTAAATGTTTCAAAGACTTTAAAGGATTACAAAGAGTAATAAGAAGAATACGCTCTAAATGTAAAGTCAAAGGAACCATAAAGTCATATAGTTAAGGCCAACTTTAAAATTTCCCAATTTCTAATAAAAATAATTGTAAATAATCTTTTAACTGACAATTTGTCAATGTCAATTTGAAACCCTAAATATTGTAACATCGCATCGGCATATCGTTCTCACGTCTATGAGGACAAAACCAGAGTAGAATGATAATGGAATTGAACCTTTTACTTACGCACTGTGAGTGAAAGCCATCGTAGTCACAGACACAACATGGCTTTCACGTTCACATAGTCATTTGATTTGAATTTGTTGTGTCGGATTCAAAGTAATGCGTTGTTTTATCCCATGTATTTTCCTGCATCTTGTGTAATGGAGCAGTTATTTATCGGCTTAGAACGACTTTGCTATAATATTATAGCCTTGCTTAGTGCATTCCATTCATTTTCATCAATGTTGTTGAGACTGAAGTGTTGGTGCTCTCATAGTCAAATGCAATTCCACTGGTAGAAGTATGTGAATCCCTTGCGTGTATTATATGCAACTGGATTCTGAGAGCATCTCAAGGAGTCTATTCTCGATAACAATAACAAATAGAGTAGACTGCGGTTTACTGCAGTTCGTTGTGCGTTTCATCTGCTTGCATAATGAATGCGTGGAGAGGAAAACAGATGAAACTTACTATCATAGACGCATAGTAAAAAGTAGTTAGAGAAAGAGGAAAACCTGAGTTGAATTAATAGAGGCTCTCATTGGTGAATTCTATAAAACTGAAGATCCATGAGAGTGAAAGTATTTAAAGGAATTTTAGATCCACGCCATTCTCTCAATTTCAAAGGAAAAGATTCATTTTCTCCAACCCCTATTTCCCAATCCAGGTGTTGGTGATACAACATTAAAATCTTTCTTTACCTCTACCTTTTGGAGATATGAAAGTAATGTAGACAAATTCATGAGAACTGAAAACAAAACCGTTAAAGATGTTAGAAGAATATATGTTTTACTTCATTTATGTTGAAATAGAGTATTTGTATTTTTGTAACTTGGAGATGTCCATATCAGCGTCACCTTTGTGAATTGTAGTCAGAATAGAAGAGCTACGATTTACAATTTCCTTAAGCGTAAAGAAACGAATGGGAGAATCCTGCAAGATGGATTTAGATTTCTTTCAAATGTAAAGCCAAAGTGATGGTATCGCATCAACTTACAAGGGCATTTTTACGTACCGAAGCAATGCAACCAACCAACACATCGAATCAATTTGAGAAGGCACTAAATTGAAAAAATATGTTGAAGTGGTCTTATTCAAATCCTTCTATGGCTTTCTGGTTTTCTTTTTCACTTTTCTCTGCCTCTTCTCATCCGCATTCCCCTCCTTTGGCTCCTTTCAAGAAAATTTCTAATGTCTTTTACTATACGCCCAACCACATAAGTGGAGATAGACTAGAATATTCTGTGGATGTCTATTTTTGTCATTTTTCCCTTTTGCTGTTTTATGCCCATATCATCATCATCACATGAACAAGAATAAATAATACAATCAAATCCTGCGTTTGCTTAATAATTCGATTTTCTTGTATTTATCGTTTAGTTCGTCAGTTATTTCCAAGAAATAGTGCTAAAACTGAATTCGTATTCTTCGTAAGTGAAAACTCGAAAATCCTGTCCTGTCATACTAATGTAACATTCAGTTGTGAAAACATTTAAAATACTACAAACATTTGAATGGTCAAAGGCAATTTCTTGACATTTAGCCTTGATGTTTTAATCATATCATGAGATATTTTATTTACACAGACAAACACGTCAAAGAAGAGAGAGTAAAGAACATCATTTCCTGTTCTGGTATTCTATTTCAGACATTCATATACATTTCTCACTGTGAAGTAACTCCTCTTTAGCTTTCTTTAAATATCCGTTTGCTAACTTACAGTTAAATTTCAAAGGAAATAAAACAGAACCTTCTCTCACGTAGAAAATTCACTTTCTTTCAAAAAAGGCTACCAAAGTCCGTATATATAAATATCCCTATATGTCTTTACGTTCAGGCTAAAACAAACATAAATATATAAGTGATCTCCGCCATCGTCCTGTAGCTCTGAAGGGTGAAAATAAAGCGATGATGGTTGTTAAAAAAAGTAAAGAAATAAACAAGTCATGCGTGCGTCAACACCCATCAGGCATACATTCGTCTAAAGATTACAATGCTTTCCCCTTGAATATCCTTCTCATATATAAGCTAAGAATTACTTTAAGCTGTTCGACCAAATAATATTTGTTTTCCTTGTTTTTTTACTCTCCGTTGCATTCTTTCAATTTAAGTATTTGATTTCTTCTTCTTGTACTTTCTCTTACCCTGAAATCCCTCTTTTGTCTAGCCGTAGAAATTCTGCCTGCTTCTGACGCCAATATATACGTTAACACTGGAATTAGGAGTAAAGTATGACAAATAATAGTTACAAGATATTCCCAAATTCCCAGTTAATATTATGTAGAAGGAAATAATTTGGAAATTATAAAGATCCCATATTTTTTGTAATTCTTCTTTTGTATAAAATTTCACATTAAATCCAGCATCAGAAGGTCCAACTTTTCAGGGAAAAACTTTACTCATATCTTAATGATAACAAGCAATGACATGTCTAAACTTTGAACTATAGCGTATACCGAATCTAGGTACACGTTTTCATTCATTGGCTACTCGGTACTAAATATGAGTCTTTCTCTCGTGGGGCAAAATTCAACTAAACTAAGATCTGAGTAAAGTAGTTCTTACAGTGAATTTAAGTTTGAAAGTATCGGTTTTGTTACGTCTGATCTGATCTAAGAAATGTTACCTTTCCTGAAGTTCAAAGAAACATCTGTATAGCATAAAGTATGATGTCTGTGTTTGGGTATCGTATCAGAGCGATAATCGGATCGAGCTGTCCACACAACTCTTTGGTTGACTTTATTTATCTGTATTCTCAATAACAACCCGTGGGGCAGCAAGTAACTCAACTCCTAAAGATTTGTGGCTTTCTCCTACTTCCTTTCACTCTCCTTTCTTAACTTCAACCAATTACTTTATTGAGTATCAGAGTGTAATATTGTTATATTAAATTATTGCCCTCTATTTCCATTCTCTTTCTAATGTTTGCTTAACTCTACTAACTACATCCTTTCCATAAACACACACCCCTTATAATAGTATCATAATGTCGACACCAAAACCACCCTTTCCCAATCATCATCTCAATAGAGCGAATTGACGTCCTCCTTTCCCTCTATCATATCCTTATTCCCCAAGTATAGATTATACTGTAACGTTGTACACACAAGACATGTTAAATATCCTCTTCATTTCAATCAACTAAAAGTTTATCTCTTCCAAAGAACTTTCTCCATTCAAACAAAGTCTATATAGCAACATACACCAAGATAGATACAAAGTAGAATAGAAGAAATCTAAAATATTTGCTCAAGTTCCAACTAACAACACTTTCCAATGCTATAACAAATTTGGATAAGTTTACTGATTGTTCGTGCGTGTTATTACATCTTTTGAGTCAAAAGAAGAGTTTTGGTTCTCCAACTTGTTGGATTAAATTGAAACGACGGCGGATTTCTCTTCTATAATGATGCCTCTGATTTCGTATGTTCTCTATTCGTATGTTGTACAAGTTTGAATAGTTTATACAAGGAGCTCAGGGGTAGAGAGAAAAAACAGCTTATTAGAGATAAAAGTATATTTAGAGGGTGCGTAATGCGTGTAGTCGTAGTGTAGTGCTGCTAACTTTATAGTTTGTTTAATAGAAAGTTATACGTTGAAGTTTGAAGAGGGGGGAGTTCCTACGCGATTATGCCATGAATACTTTTCCCTTCTTTATTATTATTATTGCACACTTCTCCATGCAACCGTGTGTAAAAGAATTCAAAAGATTTTCTTTCACGCGTAAATGGTAATTACTTGTGCTATGATATGACTTTTATGGTTGCAGACTTATTTAACAGATTCCTTCTTTAACGGTTTCGTACGCTAATCAACCAACTGTGTACTACTACTTCTATGCACAAAGCATAACATACTAAAATGTAAAAACGTGCTCAACGATGCAGTTAATAATAATAAGCAGTTATTGTCACGAAATATTGTATAATAATTCATTCTTAACAGATTCCACCTGGGCCTTCCGTTACCACTAACGAATATAATCCATTGAAGTTTTCAAACTTCTTTTCTTCTTTTCTACTGACTACCATTCATTCAAAGTCAAAACTCAGCGTGTTTGATTTGTTAGATTAGAAAGTTTTTCAAGTCAAAACGCAAAAGGGTATTTAAATTATGATACGGGAGTCAATATAATTTACAGGTTTTCTCCACGCGTCCTGTCCTGTTTTATTTCTATTTATATGAAACTGCAACAAAGTCATTGTTGCTTTTCAATGTTTTCAATACTGATGCATGAAATGAAAGCAAAAACACATAAAATTTATGACTCTACATTTAATGGTATGCAAGAATAACGTAATAGCATTGATGTGAAAATCTAAATTATTTCTACAAGTTAAGCAAATTAAAGGCAGGGTAATGTGAGTTATTTTGAAAGCTCATTAAGCAGGCATCTAATAAGGTTGAACTGCGACGTAAATGCATGAACTGAATTTCTTTTCATTAAATCTAATAAAGCATATTTCATCTATTCATAGTAAGAGCTGTATATTATGTATTGTTGATGATCGAAGACTAATGATCCTCATTTCGTGAATTGAAAATCAAAAACCCCTTGAG
>JAQFZB010000279.1:0-17754 GCA_034695165.1 Desoria trispinata | reverse complement strand
GGACGGACGGACAGACGGACGGACGGACGGACGGACGGATAAGACAATCTTATAAAGGGGTTTACACCCCTTAATAACCAAGAGTTTGAGGCCAGTCTTCTGAAAGTGCTGATGAAAAATCAAAGAGAATTTTCTAGCAGATTTATGACCACGTATGAGTACAGACAGATTTCCTTTGAAGTCTCATCAGAAGCAGTGAAGAGTTTCACGATGATAACACCTGCTGCTCTTGCTGCCCTTTGCTCATGTTTTTTCTTCTATAATAATTCTCAGCGTCTTTAAATGTGCATTTGATTAATTGGGAGAAGTATGGAAAAGTAAAACTTTTATTTTTCCATGTGTATGACGTGTTATTTAATGATCTCTCCCTTTTGGCAAGGAGGAGAAAACGACCTCATCGCAAGAAAAGATATCCATCTGACCATTACTGACAGCATGCAGACAGTTCGTTGACAGAGAAAGTATAAAGTAAAAGCGTTTACGTCATTCCATAGAATTGCAAATAAAGTAAACAAACTCTATATAATAATATATATATGGTATGTGAAAAAACACTGAGAAAATTGAGAATTGGAAATTCTAATTAATGTAATGCAAGTAGATGTTGATGAGGAATGTGATACCAAAGAGGGTAATAGTGTTATATATGCTTGAGATGCTACTTCAATGGAAAATAACTTGTATACACTCTGCCATAGTGTCCATAGTATTGTTCCATGGAAAATGTTTTGCGATATCAATTTTTACACACGCTTGCATGCTAAGAACTCTGCTCGCTTTACAAATCCTTGGGATAAAAAAGTAATCTAACTTCTAGAAACGTGTCTCTGGTCTGTAATTCAACAATTCAAGTCATTTGTTGTGGCCATAGAGCCTCCAGCTTTTATTTACAAATCTCTCTCAACTTCTATCTTACGCTTCACAAAATAATATCACAGCACCACCAGAATCCTTTCTCGTTCTCTACCATAAAACACAGAAATGAAACAATGCTCATTTTTATAACCCTAAATTCTGAAATTTTTACCCACTACCACTACTACTACAACTGCTCTTATTACAAACTGACTTTGCAAAGATAGTAATCGAAATTATTTCATGTCCTCCTATACTGCTTATATTTTTTATATATATTAATAGAATGTTTTAAATAACGAAAGCAAATAAACTGGTGGGTTAATAAATCCATAACAAAATCAGAAGCGAATTATATGAACAAAAAACTCCCCAAACCCAGCAGGATTTTAGAAAGTTTCAAGATTTGCCTGTTGCGCAAATATAATGAGTTTTATTAAAGCAGAAGAACTCTGTCCTGCAAAAAGATACTCATTTGCATAGTTTCTCTTGTCTTTTATTCTGCTGCCACAGCATCTTCCAGAAAAGACTTTTTCTATCCTCTCTTATTATTTCTATCTTTCCTCTGTCTCTCTGAAAAGGTGTGCAAAGATTTTGAGAATTTAGAAATTTGCATTTTATTTAAACGCTCAAACTCACACATCTATAAAAGTTGAAGCACACCGCTGAGGATTAGAAGAATTTGCTTCTATTATTTCATAGCACAGGAAGAATGTGAAAATTATAAAATGGAAATTTTGACTTAAAAAAACTCTAAATTTTTGTTAGAGAAAAGGGTAGTACTTTTTTTAAGCATTTACTTTAAAATACTTTTTTTTCTTAAATCTGGAGACGGAAAGAGAATGTAAATGTCACGTCGTCTTATTGCAGGAGACAAGTGTTTGTTGGATGAAATATCTTTAAACAGACAAATAGTGTGATAAGATTGTACAAGGAATATGCTGAACTAGAACTCTGCTCTTGTGATTACGAGAGCTCGCATCTTTTGATGGTGGTGGTTTTTGACATAAAGGACGAAGAGACCTTTATTCGGTTATCCAGTAAATCCGAAAGACTGAGTGCGAGCTGAATGACAAAATTGTATTCTATCGTGCTATTGTAGGCCTCTGAAGTTCTAGGCAGCAGCACAACACGACCTTATTATGGTAGAATAGATGAAGAGGATCACAAGACATCATCATATCACGGCTAATTAATGTTGCTATTAGGATAAATCGCAAAGCACTGCACTTTCATAGAGACCTTCTCTTGACGTCAAAGATAAGTTTGAAAGATAAGAGCTAGAAAACCTCCAGCACCACCACCACCACTGGAAGAACTTTATACATATCCCATTATCTGATGAACACTGTTTCCCACAATAAACCCATCCAACTATTATAATACTACTACCCTTCACCCATTTACATCTACCTTTCTTTCATTCAAATCTAAAGTACGCAGGCCTACACATATAATTACATTATTTCTACTTCATATTTACGCAATTTCCCTTGAAATTCTTCATAAAGGAATAGTAAAAACAATATGATTAAATAATATGAATAACAAAACAGTATGATTTATAGCTTCAAACTGAATTCTTCTTTCAAATGATACGAGTAATATTTAATGTAACCACAAACATCCTCATACATATCGATGACCCCTGCTACTTTAAACTCACATATATCTTCATTATTTAACTTACGCTAAATAAAAGTTGTACTTCCAGAGAAGATTCTCTCAAAAGTAATAAAGATAATGATGATTTAAAAATTCTAAGCAATAGTCGTCGTATATAAAATCCTTGTACTATTTCAAAAAATTATGCATTCAGTAATGTTACACAGATACGAAGTTAGGGGATGAGTGATGAGAAGAAAAACAGAAATTCGTCAAGAAGACTACAATAAATAAGTATGGAATGGGGGTTGTTTGAGTAGACGTTTGAAAAACTGGGATTGATTTTGGAGACATAACATAAATGAGGAAAAGTATGATATTGATAATCTGGCATCTGGTTATTCCGTCTGTGTTGAGATTGATGGATAAAGAGTGTATAAGGTAAAGGTATGAATAAAAAGAATACTTGTGTTCAAAGTAAAAGAAGTAAACTAAAGTTAAGAAGATGATGGTATATGGTGATGTTAAGGTGGGCATGGCTTTTTTTTTCAAGAGTTGAGTCCAGCAGAATAATGGTATGGTGTAGTGCTTTTAGTGGTACGGTTGGAATTATGGTACGTACTACTACTACTAACTAAGGATGACTGAGGAAGGAAGGAGATAGCAGCGATGTGGTTAGTGGTGGAAAGACTTCAGTTGTACTTTTACCTTGAGACTGTTGAGACTGGAAGAACACTTTCCCTAGGAAAAGTTGGAAATTGGTCTACCACCACCACCACAACTGCCGATACACTCCACAAGTGAAAGTAAAATCTCATCATGTTGTTCCTTCATATTCCTTCAACAATACATTTATGTAGAGTTAACTATTGTTAAATAAAACTGTTTTTCCTTTTGACAAAAAAAACATTATTTAACGATTATTATTATTATTAGTCAGTGTAATTCTGATTCTATTCTGCTGAAATGTGTGGGAGTGTGTGCAAAATTTAAAATGTAGAAATAAGTCATCTCGTGTCAGCATATGGGAGTGAAGCATTAAATTAGGAATATTGCGTCACTTTGAGAACTGTCTTCGTCTGTCTCCCCCCTCACCTGAGATTTAACAGATAGAGATTTATTAATGAAGGGATTTTTCAATCCCAGCATCTTCTTCCCATCCTTCTGAGACTCATGTATGTGGCCATAAAATTTATTCCGCACAGTTCCCATTCGATATTCTCATTTTTATTGCTTTCACCACCAACCAAAACTTAGTGAAAAAAAGTTTTTTTTTTCCTGACTTTCAACTTTCTTCATTCTTTATTCACCAACTGACTAAACCGACATTTAACAAGCCAGAGTTAAGTCCTATTGCCACTACTACTACTTCACTAGTGCTGTCCGTTGAAGCTGCAACTTGCTCCGGGATGAAGAAGGGGTAACTTTATACAAAGTAAGTCTCAATCTTTCCTGTCATCTTCAAACAACATTTAACATACATTTTATTCTAAAAACATGAAGAATATGATCGGAAAATCTACTGTTTATTTTTATAAGTACATTTACTGTCAACTTGTTTGAATTCTTCAAAATAAATCTAAAGGAATAATATGGGGTTCCAATGATAATTCTCGTGTTGCTCTGTTGCTCATCCTTATAGCTGGAAAGTATATATAGGTGATTTAAAATTTTGAAATCTCTTCCCCGTTGTTGCCGACATATGAAATGTAATTTTTGATTGGTATACATACGCATACTATTATGCCTATTTGGGGTCAACTTACAAAGGAAGAGTGATGAGTGAGTGAATCCTAGAGTAGTCTCATCATGAGTCGGAAAGAGGAAAAGAGAATTAGGCAATCGAAATAATAATAGAGTTCGTAGAATAACAAATTGACCTTTATAGAAGTAATATGAGTAATGATAATAATGTGTTGCAGGCTATATGGAAAAGCATTTCCTAATTGTCCAATGTCATTATTATTATGTAGCTGAGGAGGCTGAGAGTGGACTACAAAAATAATAATATGGCAAATTGCTAGATTATTAAATTTGATATTTCATGTGTTATATCCTCGTGTTATCGGAAGCTATTTGTCGGACACATCATCATTATTCTTGAAATGTGCACTCTTCTAGAAGGATTCCGTTGCAAAACTCTTTTTTTTACAACATCCGGAATATAATAGAATTATTTTACAAATTTTCATCTTTAACTATTCAATAACAAGTATCACATTAAATGTTTATTGAACCAATTTATAGCTTTATTTCGCTTTTTTTATAATCCTTACAAGATTATTGTATTGTGCGAACTCTGAAATTGAGAATTATTGTATTACCAATTCATCTCCCTACTTTTTTGTCATTCCTGCTATAATAATATAGTTTCCAGTATAATGATGATTGTTATTATATTTTCAGACTTCTGAGCACAAATTAAAAACTTTTAATTTCTGCTTAAACATGATGACTGTAGAAAAGTGAAAAATACTACTCTTAAGACTTGTGAAGTGTCAATTAGGACCGATTTGAGATCTTGAGAGAATTGCGTGTCGTGTTGTTGTTGCTGTGATTAAGTTCACATCCCCTTAGTGGTAGTGCTACTAATACTATAATATAAAGAAGAAATTGTAGACTGGTGTTATTCTTTGATGTAAACTAAGAGTAGTAAAATGTTAGTAATAGCAAACCTCAAATACTTGTTTCATTCCTCTTCTACAAACAATGTAGAAATTCAAAAGATTGTATAAATTACTGTTGTTGAATTCTGTTGTTGCTGTTGTAGAAATAGAAAAGTGGATGAGAGTATACAAATTGCAAAATACAAGTTTCTCTCTCATCGGGGGTATTTTTAATCGTTCGATTCACAGACGTGCTTTCTTCTCCTCACTAATAATAATACTCTGCCACAAAACTATTACCAACTTAGAGCTACACAGCAGCAGAAGACTTTCTCAAGTTTTAATTATTTTCCATTCCACAGAAACTTTAACAATCCAACAAACACTTTAACATTCTCTTTCCTTTAAAATAAACCTTCTTACTAGGGAATTAACACCTGATGATCAATTAATCTTCATTTCAATGGCGTAATAATGCTACTAATTTTACTAACTTTACTACATGACTACTACTAAAACTCATCAACATCATCAGTAGTAGTAATTCAACTTTAACAAAAACCAAAAATAACATTCCTCTAAATCCAAATATTCATTTCATATCATTATGTGTATTTGGCAAAAATAAAAACTTATACTGAACTAAACTCCACTTAACTAAACTCCACCGACTGAATGCCGACCTATACTCATGTAAATTAGTAAATTGAGGTATAATTTGCAATCAGGGCAATACAGTGTGTATGTATTATTTTGAGAGTTAGCGTCTTGTAATTCTCTGTATTCCTTATGGTGTTAACCACACTGTAAGTATAGATGCTGTAATCTACATGTTATTCTCGTCAATAAATCATAAGACTTTTAGCCTTATCAACCCATGAATTTCCCCTTTTACTGCCGATGGGGTAAATTGATACTTGACTCAAAGTACGTTTGTGATAACTGTCCTAGTAAAGTGTAAACTTATACTATAATGGTGTTTGATATTGCAAGAGACAATATTTGTCAAGTGCAATCAAGCCGTAAAATTCTGTAACTTAAATACCCTCCTATAGCCTTGAGTCCGAACGTCCGTTCATAAACGACAGAGGCCTAGTCAGTCGGCCACCTTGAATAAATAGTACAAGAGAAAATACATGAATTTGATGGTGAAAACATGAGAAACACACCAGTAATAACAAAACGGCTTGTTGACTGGGATTTTGAGACTTTTGACTACACACACATAATATTACACCATGATATCATATAGGAAACTCTAGCAGTGTGGAAATGGTGTTGGTGGTAGTCTTTGTGGTCGTGATGCGGTAGCAAGTAAGTGGAAAGCGAGCAATCTATTGAAAGCGCATAATTTACAACCACAAAATAATCTAATTGCTCTATTCTACTACACAATCTCATCAACTATCTTCCACTCGAGAAGTACATCAGAGGAACCGCTCAGTCAGGGTTGAACATTCCCCCCCTTCTTATTCAAATATATTTACATTTTTTCTCAAAAAAACACTTCATGTTCTGCATCCACCTCTGTGCTTTTCTCATACTTCATTAATTTGTAGAAAAAAATATTCATAAATTTTCATTTACATCTTTGAACAATAAACAAATAACAGTCAATGAATAAAAAATAAAATGTTCCTTGAATAGATCATTGAGTAATTTGCAATACGAGAACAATAGTTGTCAAATACTATATGAAAAGTAAATATTCACAACCACAATGATATTTTTCAAACATGTTTTGTACAAGTTCTCCTTTTACAAGTCAGTAATCTGAAATTAGTCTATGTTATGCAATGGTGCAGATATGAATTCAATTGTCCAGATGCTTTCTCCTGCATGTGTGGCGTAGTATTAAATAGCCACGTAGACAGTGTAATATTAAAGTATGTAATAACATGGTATATCATTCCATGTCTGACCTTCTTCGTCTTCTTGTTTGTGACTACATCATCAATTAGGTAAAAAGAGAAAGCTAAAGGAAAATCATGGACGTGTGCATGTAAATTTAGTCTTGGCATGTGGCTCGGAAGTTGTTTCTGTTTTTTTCTTTAAAGAATAATTTTGACATGACGTTGTAATGACGGAAATGAATGCTACGCTGTTATTGAAGATATCGATCTTTATTGAGTTTCCCAATAGAAGATATTGATTCAATTTTGAATTTGGATTTCCACGAACTTGATTGTGGTCTGATGGAGTTCTTCAGTACTTACTATTGTCAATTGTCACTCTTTGGTGTCTGTAGATGAGGTGTCGATGAGACTCTCATAACAGAGACATAACAATGGGTACATCGGATGAAAGTGAATTAGCTAGGTACTTCTTCTCTCTTCTGCGTTCTCATCTGCATAACATGACGTACGATGCCGTTATACATTACATTACCATCATCATGAGAGATCAACTTTCATTTATAATTGTCTTCAGATATATATCCTTAGACAATAATAGTTATATGTAGTCTTTAAATTACTATTTATCAAATTGATTCACTCACAATAATTGTGCTTTTATGCGTACTGCTGGAGAATATTAATATTGCCACTTTGTCAGTAATTATTTTGTAAATTAAATCTTGATGTCTGAGGTTTCCTGTTAGTTAGTATCTGTGACCCTGGAAGGATAATGTGACATCATTTTCATAAATTAAACATTAAGTAGAGGTATTTTAATTACATAGTAAAGTTCACAAAAAAACGCTTTTTGATTTAAATAAAAGTTCATTAACCTATCTTTATTTTTTTATTAAGTCCATTTGATTTTCGAATTAAAAAATCAAAGGGATCCTAAATCCACCTATTGGTTCTGGAGGCATAATATTAAACATGATCTTTTTCTTTGCTAAAGCAGCTTTTTCAAATTTTTGAAAAAACTGAAAGTCCATACGTTCATACCTATAACTCACCTATTGGTGCTACAGAAATCATAGACAGAAGAATAAAGATTCAGTATTGAGACTTAAAAAAATAGAAAGTTGTGATGACCTTTATTAAATGAGATCTCACCGCACACACACGTATCAAGCCTTGAAGTTGTGATCTGCTAACTGTAGCTTAAAATAATTTATTCTAATACTTATTTGTATTGATGCATGTAAAAAGTTATGATTTACATCATATTCTGAAATTTAGCCTTATTCTCAGATTACCCCTTGTGTGTTGCATCAAAATAACTTAGTTATGTGATTTTTAAAGGAGATATTATTTTGTCAAGGAAAGACTGCTGCATTAAATTCCAATAAGACGAGAAATCGTGTACAAAAATGTTGCGAGACATAAATATCTTGGTTTGGTTGGTTTTAAGGGTACTTTTTTGTAATTTTTCCAGTTAGTTTATAAAAAAGCATTTTGAATCGCGTTTAAGACAGACATTCTTCAAGTTGTGAAAGTAATCACACTCATGTAATGTGATGGGAACTTAATTCCGTGCACCGTACTTTCCTCCCGATATATACTCTATATTGTGATATGATGTGTCAGGTTTCTTATTCCTTAAGAGAAAGTTGATCATGATGACCACACGAAATCCCTGAATCACTCACAAAGGGAGGAAGCAACTATTCACTGCCATCATGCTAGATATAAAAGGTAATCTCACAAAATCAACCTTTTTCTCGTTTTTGGCTCATTGTTCTTTGGACCATTCCCAACTTATTTTCATCTTCAAATCTTTAATGGCTATAACCTCATGTCATGGAAGAAGAACGCGTTGGGGTGGCGATTGTTTTGCAAAATTAACGCCAGACACCACAACTCTAAAAAAGAAAAAGTAAAAAAATACAAGTTTGGGATACAGCCAGTGTACTTTTGGCCTTTAGCAGATTCTTTCCGGTCTGAGTCTCTGACTTATTAAATGGCTTTGAAATTGAACCGCTAAAACAGCAGTGGTCGTATATATTTGCTGATATCTTGCGTGTTAGAAAGTTTATAATGATCTTTATCTCTTCTCTCAAAGTGTTTCTCTGAATGTTATTAGTTTTATTAGTGCTATTGAAGCAAGAGAGATTAAACGTTCTTTTCTGTTCCTTTGCATTGTCAGCTGCCATAAGATTATATGGATTGTATTTTCTAGTATAATAAAAACTATATAAGAAATCCAGTTCTCTCTTCTTCTTCGAATGTCGTTTGAACATTTCAAGTATTTGGAAAGATTTTAACGCCCATAATAATCTCAAAGGATGCGAATAGTATATTGAAGAACATATGACGACGGGATGTGGGTTATTTCTTCTAAAAACTTGTGTCGTAATTGTTACGGGATATGGAGCTGGGAAAAGCAATTTCCCAACCTACTAATAATATATTTCCAAATGGAATTGCTTCGATGCTTCAATGGTTCATCTAGTGCTACATGCAAATTTCTCTCTTTCCACGACGGAGACATATTGTGAGACACTTTCCCCTCATCTCAACTCTACTACAATGCACTTATATTCATCCGTCAAAGAGAATTCTCTCTGACCATCACACATTTACTTATACATACCATTTAATTTCTTAATTCACCCCCATCTTAATCAATTTTAATAAAAAATTCTACAATACATTAGATAGATGAGATGACCAAGTATAATAAGTCAATGAGAATAATGAACGTGTTCCAGAAGACAAATCTTTAACAATAAATAAATTATAAATTTTGAGATAGAGAGGAGAGCATGTCATGTTGTTTATAATAGAAGGGGATATTCCCACAAAAGGTCTTGTTATAAACTTTGCTTTTGGCGAAATGAGCTCTTTACGCTTGAGATACTCTGAAATGCTTTCTCCCTTGCCTTAGAGCGAGAAGGATATGCGGAAGAGAATATTGAATGCAAGACAAAATATTAAAATATTGAATACTAGTCAATAAGCACTTTAAACTTGTAGACATATATTGAGAGAAGGATTCCATTTCTTCCCCATTGTATATAAATATATATGCATAGGCTGATGATATTCAGTTAGTTTATTCACATTATGTATTGATGGTGGTGGTGTTCTTCTATACATGTAGTGTGTATGTGTATGTATATTATTGTGGATGGAATATCATTATGTGAAAGCAAATCCTGTCCGCTCTTCTGTGGAATCAACTTTGAATTGTAGATGGTTGTGTGAGTGCAGTGACAGACTTTGTATTTTCTATTTTATATTTGTGAACCAGTAGTAAGGCATCCTGAGAGAGAAAATTGGCTCTCCAATCTCCCTTAAATGTAATTGCAATAGATGAGATCACACAATATTCAGAAAACGTTCTCCTTCTCTCATGCACCAGTCTCCTTTTTATATTCTCAATTTTTCAATCCCTCACAGTAGTATTGACAAGAAGAAGAAGCGTAAGCACAATCAGTTCAGATTTGATACAATTTCACTCACAGAATAAGATTTACTCAACATTTACATTACTTCAAGATTATATTCACTATTCAACAATAATATCAGATTTACTCTCTATAAATTCATCAATTAATTTTTTTGAAATTTGAATTTATAATAAAAAGAAACTGTTGGTATTGTGGGGACATTAAAAATGTGTTTGTTGTACACTATACCTACATGTTCTAACCTAGCTCATTATTCTGTGTACAAATAACATTTTTTTGGAAAAAAATCGCTACAATATATAGTTTAAGAATAAACTATTAAAAGCCCGTCAATATAATTTAGCTTGTTGTTGAAGATATCATGAGATTAACTGCACGAAATAGAGAATGAATGTACATCATGTATAACAAGTGTGATTAGAGAAATGTTTGAAGGGAGCGTAAAGTGTAAATAAATTAGACGTCTCATCTGTAAACTCTTTTGACTATGCAGTTGTTCCCCTTCCGGCTGTCAATTCCCTTGCAATTTTTAAACTCTGAGAAACTTTTAAACTTCTCATGACTCCTAAACTGTTTACTTTACACATATCTCATTTTATGCAACACTACTATTCATGTTGATACATGCGAGAATAAATATTACGTAAGGGAAACCAAAACCATTACAAACAAGCTCCTAAAATGAAGAAATGGGAAAAATAACTTTACTTTAATAGGAGAATATCTCTCTGTGAACGTTATAATTTGAAACTCTTTGTGAATTATTTATGTAGCATATGAGTATAATTTAAATGGTTGATTTAAGGGTGAATAAATGTGGGTCGAATTATAATCGTAAGGTATAGCTATTAAACAGACATTTTATTAAGTCAAACATTTGTTGTAGACATAAGTCGCAACAGTGGTGCTGTTTATTTTCCTCGTGCTTTCTTCCCTAATCCTATAAATATTGCACGGCGTCTGCTCTGCGCCACAGCTCCTCTCAACTTAATCGTCTTTTCATTGACATATCTAAAAAAGCTAAAGCAGAAGCAGCCAACCCAAGTGAGCATAAATTGGACTAATTTTACTTCCCATCAATCTATTTCTAAAGCTGACGAAACTGACGATAAAGTAAACCTTACTAAATTTTTTTATTTCATTCAAGAGAGGAAACTCGTGCTCAATTTTACAGTTCTCTGCTTAAATGATGCTTCGTAAATAGTTTAGCTTCTTTTTTGTAAATGTGTATTCCTTTTACTTCCTAAAAGCTATTTTCTTTGAATCTTTTTAATGAGGCTTACTATTAGATAAGGAAAAAGGAATGGAAAAAACTAATTCAACTTAAATTAGGAAGTTTAATGAATGTAACAATAAATAATAATCGGAGACATTACTAAGGGGGTATATAGGGATGATGATGATGATTGAGAAGTGTCTAAATAAAATTTGGCACTTATCCATCTGCCAAAGTAGTTGGTAAGGAGGTAGGTAGGTTGAATGGAGACAATGGAGATAATAGAATGATGACATGACATGACTACTATTGTTCCTTTGGTCAAAGGGGTCAGATGAATGGAGAAATGTATCTGGGATAAAAGTTGCTCCAGCAGCAGAGCACCTTCAGTAGTAGTAGTACTGTGAGTTCCTGCGATTTTCTCCTGCTTTTTCTCCCATACATGACAATTCGATTAACTTTGTTTCCGTGTAGACATTTGGGATCATTGGGAACGAGTAAATTGGATTGGATTTGATGAACTAAGACATTCTCTGTCTATATCATTACAGTCTGAAATCCTCTAAAAGAAATTCAAGAAAATAATGAGCAATATAGATTTTATACAATAATAGGGGGGTGATTTTAAGAAACGACCAAAAGTCGTATAAAAGAAGAACGAAAATGTTTTAAAACTAGAATTCTTTATCAAGATTTCTTCTAATGACCTTAGTTTATTATTATTATTGTATGAGATGAGTTTTCTAGTTTTCTACTACTTTAGAGAAATCAACACAATGAATTCCTATATTGCTCAACTTTTCCAACTATCTCAACTCACAATAAGATTTTCACCTTCAATGGAGCAGGACAGGAGAAGACCAACAACTGCTCATTCAATACAACACTCAGTTTTCCAACTTTCCCAATCATTCCCCCCTCCTTTTAATAGAAATGACTTTTATGGATAAAACTGATAAATTGGTAAATAATCTTTTATTTTACTCTCATGAGAATTCTACATGATCCTCACCCTCTATCTATCTCTCTCTTTCTATTAAGGATAGACACAATTCAATAGATATCCACTCGTGCAACAACTTTTTCTACTAGTTACTGCTCCAACTTGCATAGAGTCATATGCATTCTTCTATTTTATATCTCTATTGGAAAGGTCAGCCTCATATCAAATGAGGGATGTATATATATATATAATATCTAGGGAGAATAAAATTACCCTGTATACTGTTATATATTATTTGCATCAGAAGAAGATGGTTAAATCTTTCATAAAATGTGGACAAGTGGTTTGGTTGAAGCAAAAGAAGATTTTATTAGCAGACGGTTAAATCTTTAGCTATTTTTAATCCTTTATTCAAGTGTAAAGTAGTTTAGTGGCTTTGGTTGGCTTTTAGAAATTCATTGATTCATTCATGAGTGAGCGACTCTTCTTATTCTGAGGCAACCAGTGAGCCAGAAGTTAAAAAGATGGAGAGTTAAGGAAAAGTTCTTGAGAACCACCACCATCATCACCAACCAATAGAGGAAGGAACCAATCATTCGAATTTCAGAAATCACTCGTCTGTCTTCTCCAATGTTTTTGGTCCAGTGACTCTTCTCTCTTTTCTCCATCTTTTTATTACAGGCGTCCTTCTCTTGATGACTAGCGCCTTAACATAACGTAATGTCATGTAATGGCCCAATTCCACCACAAATGTCACGACCACCACCATCAACGAATCTTGAGAGTTACGAGAGCGCGATAATGTAATGCAATGTTACTACTGTTGTGTTTGGCCTACGATGTGGGGGTTGAACGCTTGACTCACCTGTGTATGTACTTTAGAACTTTGGACGTCTAATACTTGACACCTCAGAGCCCATAATG
Organism: Desoria trispinata; assembly: GCA_034695165.1. NCBI lineage: Eukaryota > Metazoa > Arthropoda > Collembola > Entomobryomorpha > Isotomidae > Desoria > Desoria trispinata. The sequence goes on along the minus strand of JAQFZB010000279.1, from coordinate 4,297 downwards.
CTCACAGGGAAAGTCACTGCTACTATTGGTATTGGTGATGGTTTTATATTGTAGTGCTATTGACGAGGATATGATGTGAAAGAAAAAGCGAATCTCATCATCCTCCTGCCCCCATCTTATACGACACAGCGACAAAATCCACTTGACTAAGCACACCAAAAATCCAATATCTCTTCTTCATCGACAACTTTCTTTGCATCTACTCCATACCTACATTGCTATCGTAAGATCGTGATGAATTTCTATTTTATCATCACTCTCCACTCTTTATAAATCAGAATGTCCACATTTTACTCCAAAGTATTGAAAAGAAGAGATAATCGAGCAAATAGTATCTATCAAAAACCACGCAGTCAGAATCAAACTCTATAAAAGTATTTTATCTCAAATGATATTTAATACTCAACTTGTCCACTCTATAATCAATAATGATATATCTAAAAATGGAGATTCATTTCCAAAGGAACATGAAATATATGACATAAGGATAAATGGACTCAGAATTTTGACTAATTTACCTACTCATTTATCATAAATGCCATCAGTTACATTTTTTTCTGTCTCTTCAAATAATTCATCCATTCTTGCGATCATGAAATATCGATTTGTAAATATCTACAGGGATGGGTTCAAGGTAAATTTTACAAACTTTTGAAGGATTTGTCATTGCAGATTTGTTTTGTTTGGTTTATAGCAACACTGCAGTTGTCAATAAGTGTAGATAAATCGGCTGACGAATTCGGGAGTAAAAACCTGAATATAAGCTTTTTGGCTGTCTAAATAACATTAACTTTTAAAAGTGTAAAAATTCATCAGAGAAAACATTGAAGAGGGAGAAAAACATCCATAAATCCACTCTTTCCTCCCAAAGGATCTCATCTTTTTGGCTACCTTGCTTACATAAGTGATTTAAGTTTAAGAGTATTTCTTCTTAATGGCACATTTGGCAAATGAACATTTCATGTCAAAAGATAATAATAAAAGATGCCAGTTTAGAATTTTATGTCAGCGCATAGTGGTAGGAGTATTTAATAGTGTTCGCTGCTATAACCACCGTCGTCACGTACTCTTGTCCTTATACTTTATGTAACATTTCTTATTGACTTTAAAATTACAAAATTATTAACATGTTGTGAAAATTCAAAATTTGTTTTTTTCACTACGCGTATATAGCGTATAGTAAATAGGTATAGTAGTTGTTTGGGAATGAAATGGAGAGTAAATATTAACATTTAAAAGTGACTAATCTTGAATGCTTTTTATTGACCAGAAAAAGTGAAAGCACTTGCAGAAATCCGGCAATATTCCTCTTCTTACTCTCTGTATGTATATAGTTGAAGTGTATATTTTTGTAAGCGGCAGCAGCTTCTTACCTTCTTCTTCTTGTGAGCAGTAGAATAAAAAGGATATTCTGCCCATCTTGCAAAACGACTTGTGACAATGATAAATTGAAGAAAGAATCTCATAGAATCTTTTACTTTAGTTTTTCCCTCTCGGAGTATGTTAACTAAGTACTTTCCCCACCACCACCACCATCACCGGTACTACTCGACAATCAAATTGGATTGTGAATTCTGAATTTGCAATTTAAAATTCTCAAATTCTGCCTTCTCTTCTTCTTTCGTACTTCATAGAGATCACAGAGGCAGACATGACATTTCTCATTTAAAAGATTTAAAACACTTGAATACGCATCTAATTATAGCATTTATAGAGACAGGATTGTCGTAAATCCTCATTGATTTACTTGTACATTTTACCTTGGAATATACTTTACCATTTTCAATTTTTAAACAACTAAAAGCCCAAGAGTATATCTTAAAAGTGTCTTTACAATTTAAAGTAAAAAGCTTCTTCTGAGAATTAAATTGAATTTGTGGTACGTCAAACAGAACCCTCCTTTGAATATTGAATAACTGCTAACAGGACATTGAATTGTGTAGTAAAGTGGCGTGAAATTGTAAGGATTAAGCTCTTAAAAATTTAAATTACAATTTAAAATGTGCAATTACCAAAAGGTAAAAGCAAATGTGAAACTCATGTGGTAATATTTGTGGAAGAAATCATGAAATGTAATTTCGTATTATGAATATTTAAGCTCTTTTTGCATGCTCTGTGATAGCGTTTTGTGAAACGCTTTGAAAACATTTCAACATCTCTGTAAACATTGTTGAAATGTTGAGACGTTATTTTGTGAAACTGCTCAAGTGTCATCTGGAAAGAGCCGCGTCCTCTCTCTTACTTTCTGACATTAGACTACCTGATGCTGCCTGTTACACCATCAATCCGCACCCACTTGGAGAAAAAAGTCATCTCCTAATATCAATAGAACAAGATTAAGATTTAAGTGGAGCAACAGAAGAAGAACTTTGTGTAGCAAAGACATGTTTATTATTTTATGAAACCCCAGACCAGCACCACCCCCTTTATTGGATGACATGAGAGTGACATGAGATGAAGGTAGTAATATATATACACCAAAATATTCTGTAACATATACGTCAACCTTCTTCAGCACAAGAAGAAATTATACTTGCTATATCTTAAATATAGAAAACATTTTTGAAGCTATTTCCTTTAATTTAAGAAGGAACGCTCCAGTTGAATAATATTTTTTGGCGTTTGTTTTGCGCTTTCATCGTAGAAAAAATTTTTCTTCTCTTCCCAAGAAAATGTTGATTGGAGAGGAAAGATCAATTTCCAATTTCAGATTAGGATAGACATCCATAGCAACTAACAACTGCATCCGTATCTGTATATGTAGGAAAGTAAATTCAATACAAACAATTTCCTCAAAAATTGAGCTTTTGAACTGATTTTCTCCGTTTTAGGAAGAAAGAAAAAACAATCATTCGCCTTTCTCTCATGTTTGAACAGAAATAAATTCATACACATGAGCAATTTGCGAGAAATGGAAGTGATCCATCTATTATCTCAAGGACTCAGGGCTATCAAATCACTCATGAGAATATCCTTCCCAACAGAAAAATAAACCAAGGTGTTATTCATCCTCTTTCAGACCTGTTTTTTTACTTTCTCCAATCATAATCACAACTAACACTAAACCAGTTGAAGACTTTACTATAGTTTTAAAAAAACATTTCAATCACTATTACTACCAAAGAACTTTTCCCCAATAGTGGTGAAGAAACTAAATGAAATTAATAAGAGAGTTGTAGAACCCTGTTCGTCCAGCACCTGAAGAACTTTCAGTGCGTCCGTTGTCTCTCTCTCTTAAGTTGTTAGAATTGTTGAATTCCGCGATATTTTGGAGTGCTACGAGTTTACCCCTTGGCCCATCTCAACTAGGCTTATTGGGGATTTCTGAAAGATATTAGTTTAGATGGAGTTGTTGGATGGTGGACTCAAATTCTAACATCAATTGATGAATGCCGTCTTGTACAATTTACCAGAGATGCGGCGGACGTATCATTTTACTCATCTCTGAATTTCAAAACTCTCACTATATTTCTATCAATGTTTTACTTTACCTCTTTTATTCGTACTCCGTTGCCGTTGCCACCAGACATTGGACATTCAGAGAGAAGGATCTTCTTCAAACCCAAGTTACGCATTCAATTCCTTTGAATAAAATGAACATTGAAAAACATATTATGGTATTTTTTATATTTAATTTAATACCAACCAACCATGGACACACAGCCCACATACAGTCTCAGTATAATGCATCAAATTAACTTACATTAGCTCATGATGGGAATAAAGAAACCCAGCAGAGGACACTTTTGGCATTTATATCATCTCTATACTATATAATTGTGTTTAAGTAGTAATGATCAATTATAATAATACATCAAATTAAATTTATTTGGTTTGAGAAAGAAGGAAATTAGTAAATTATTTCATTTAATTTGTCTAAGAAGAAGAAAAAGAGAGTGCTAAAAAAATCTGCACGCAACTGGAAAAAGACGAAGAATGTAATTAAAGACTTTGAGAGTGGGATTTGTAAAGAAGCAAAGAAAAAGAAATTAATAGTTTCTTATGAAAAACTTTTTTTTTCTTTGGACTTTATTCTCCTCTGTCCGATTCATCTCAATGTCCCTCTTATTTATTCCATTGTGGCTCTCAAATCTCAGAAGATATAATAAAAACTCATTCACTTTTCTCTTCAAAATTATATAACTTTTACATGCATGTCTGAATTTTGTTTGATTTTTCATTCAAAAGCAGACTCGAAATAAAGATGATGCAAGTGGCGATGGTGATGTTGGTGAAAGTCGTGCAAAGTGGTCTTACATACTTCACAGAACAAACGCCACATGCCCACAACCAAAGA
>JAQFZB010000278.1:0-17808 GCA_034695165.1 Desoria trispinata | reverse complement strand
AGTGCAATATGTAGTCTACAGTGTCTGTAGTTGTTCCGCAGTGTTATTCCGATATGTTTTGTTCGTGGGAGTCACACTTGAATATGTGAGGTTAACATAATCCTATTAACTCAAGAGAAGGGATTTTATGGCTGGTTGAAGCATTTGTTATTTAGAACTCTAGAGACATAAACACATAATGGACTTATTTTGAAATTTCATACTGCGTCTCTTTCTCTCTTTAAGTCACAGGAGCATTGCCATTAGCATTGCAGTTCTATACTGTTCTCATGTGCAGCTAGTTTCTACAGATATTGTTCACGCGAGTGCATTATTCTAATGCTGTAACAAGGAAGTTGACAATGTCTTTTGTATTTTTCTAATGTATATGTACATAAAGTACCAAATCCGATGCGGAATGTATGTGTGGAATCTCTGGGTACATTTTATGATGTCAAGAAAGCATGTTACAAAAGGAAGCTGTAATTCGTAGGGGAAAGTGCAAGTAACTTGGGAACTTGTATACAAAATGTTGTACTGTGCTTTGTGCAATGATGTACTTTAAGAAAAAAAAAGAACCTTCAGTGTCTTCAGATAGTAATGCACATGTAATAGTAATGATGCTACGGTTGGATAGAACAAAGAGAACCTAAAGTACCAATACCAATAGTTATACCGTAGTTCAAAATAAAATTGCAATGGCAGGTACGGGTTCACAGTTATTCGCATTTTAATAGTTACTCTATCTCTTTCCTTGAAACATTACTACAGAATGAATGGAATCATTGAACTCATGCGAAACGGTGGAATTGTGCGATGAAATTGCTGAAAATCTGTGCATTTGAGGACAAGTAAAATGAAATATAAAAGAAGAAGAAGATCTCTCTCATTCAAGTCTCCAGCTGATGATAAAAGAGCCATTTGGATCTATATATAGCACCCTGAGCACACAGTTAACTTTTGCATTTATTCTCTCCTCTTTGTCTACTCTACTGTGATTCCTATATCAGTGAACTATATGATAGTAGTTTAGGTAATCTAACTTTTCTTCCATTGTTATTGTTACCGTAGGGCTGCTTCTGCATAGAATCTAGATCCGTTTACATACCAAAATCCCTGTTTGTTGCAAAATGCCTTGGAATACTATAATCAAGTTACCAACAGTTGTAGATACTTTGTAAATTAAATTACAGTGAGGGATTATTTGAAGTATTAGATTTTTTGGAACTGAAAATTGCATTGTGAATGAATAAGGTGATGAAAGTTAGGATGATGGATTTATATGACATTCATATTTTAGATGCACATTTTTATTTTATTCATTTGCCCTTTATCCATCCCTACAAAGTGTAGGATACCACTTTTATGGTTTCTGCTGCACTCCAAGTATCGAATAAGAGTTTTTTTATACCTTATACTATCTACAACAAATCGCCCCCAGCGGCGCTTTTTACTCCTCATGAGTCTTCGTAAAAATCTTAACATTCGCCTTTTGAATTCACACTGACGGGTTTTCTGCCTTCATCCTATCTTGTTATCCATTGTAGTCTATTTCCTCCACAAAGACGAAAATAAATGTTCCTTCAACACACGCTATTTCCCAGATAGATTTCAAAACTTTCCTTGTGGATTCTTGGGGGGATTTGAATTTTCTTCCGGAAGACACAAAACGCCCGTTGGCCTTGGGTTAATAGGTGATTATATAGTAAGAAATCTGAAAAGGTTATCAAAATTCAATAGTGGGGAGGTGTTTGAGCATTCATTTTAAGATCCATCATTCAATTCCACTTATATGCTTTATTGGATCGTTTGTCTATAAATATTTGACATAAAATACTCATATTAAAGTATGCATATAGTATTCAGACGGTACCATTTTGTGCAAAGAGCCTTGACATGAAATGGGAATAAAATAACTGAAATGAGAATGAAATGGACTGACCAATGAGATGATGATAGGTAATGGTGAAAGTAACGTTAACATAACAGTAATGTGGACGTTAGTATAACAGTAAAGACTACTTGCTGCAGCCTGTATTGAGATTGAAGAGTGCGAGGGTTAAAGGAGTGAATGAGAAAGAAAGTGGAGCGTTAACTCTTAATAGGAGTCCGAGAAGAGCAAATAAGGAATATAGCTAGTTGAACACAAAGTAGGTACGGACAAACACTAATACTACTTACTTACTACTAGCTATAGTGATTTTAGCTTCCGGAAGAGATAAAGTCTAAAGTAGAAGGGAGTGGAAAAATTTGGAAGGTTGAAAGTGGTACATTTGGCCACGCATTTTCAGGATTCGGATAACATTTGAAAAAAAACTCGTTTGACAAAGTACCTACGGTATTTTGGGCATGAATATTTTACCCCAACCCAACCAACTGTGTGACTATAGTGCCTAATATTACATCCTGACTTTTTGAACAACGTTGTTGAAAGAATGAAAAGGGTTGTGTGAAAAATGATCGGTTTTGCATTCCGAGTCCACAAGGAATTTCACTTGGAACAAACGCAAGCATGTTAAGAAAAGAAATGCAGCACAAGAGGCGTACGTAAAGGTGCTGAATACTATCTCCTTGATATTCTGACATTATTCCACTTACTTGTCTGAAGGCAAAATCCTCTCTTTTATAAAATTACACTGCTGCTGATACTGATGTTAATGTTGACGGTTATGTGATTGTGATGACATAAAATATGCTCCATGATATATAATATGACATGGTATTGGGATTCGCACAATGTGAAATTTTATGTCTGGTCTGACGGCGTTTATTACAAATAGTGAAGAAAAGCAACGTTTTAAATATATATTTATAATTAATATTTATTTTTCTTATTTCAGGTTTCATGGATCAGAAGGAGAGGTAATATTTGTATTTTTATCATATTGTTTTTGTATATTATTTCATTTCGTTTGAATTGGTTTGCAGACTGGCATATTTTAACGTCCGGCAGAAATGTCTATACAAATGATGATCGATTTCAAATTGTACACAATGATGGATCAGATGAATGGACGTTAGTTATTAAATATGTTCAGACAAGAGACAACGGTACTTACGAATGTCAGGTAATAATTCATCGAAATTGTAACAAATTATACAAGTTTAATAATAGTTTTATGATATTTTATTAAATTTACATCATTACCAATTTAAATACTCTATAAAATAATACTATTTATAACATAATTTGCTTATCTGTGTAAGTGAACTTCCTCATTGCTTTTTAAACCAATCTCATAAAAACTTTTATCTAGAGTTTTGTGCCAGTAGAGTAAAATTATGTAATTTGGTCACCTCAATGCAAAACTTGTGTCATTACAAAGTTAATTTATGCACTAATTTTGTAAATGATTGAGTTCATATCGTAATCGTTCATATTTCGGCTGAATATAACTCAAGAAACAATGAAATCTAAAAGCTATGAGAAATTTCTCTCTGTGCAATTTGGCCAACTATAGAAAGAAGTAAGTAGTCGTACGGAAATAAAGATAAGGCAATACTTCCCCTGCTTCTATACTACTCTAGTCTACCAGTAGTAATTCAAAGTTACAGAGCAGTAAAACGCAAAGAAATACTAGAATAAATGTTGGTGGTGGTGGTGGTATAGAGAATGACAGAAATGAATGAACTCAGGATCTTAAATTGTTCTTTTGGGTTTTGCTTTCTTCCTTCTTTCTTTCTCTGTGAAAGTAATAAGTGTGCATTACATTGCTGAAAAAGGTGTCCCTCTCACTGTCAGATGTGAGTTTGACTCTTTTCACAGTACTAGTGAGAGCAGAGAGAATGTATAATTTGCATGGAAGATTGTTGGAAAAAACCTTTGCACATTCTCACCATCATCATTGTCTCAACTTTCGCATGTCTTAAACTTTACCCAACTACTATCTGCAAATCCACTTGCTTTAATTTAATAATTTTTTCGTGAGATGTGTGCTAATTAACTTTTCTTTGAAAGTTTACAAACTCCACCGACGTAGCAAACTAAACTATTGTGTAAAGTAACCCTCTGTATTCCGCTTTAGACATAATTTTATGCAGTTGGTTCATAGAGCTTAAGCTGTTTGCATCTTTTAGTTGTTATCACACAAAGTGAAATTGTCATTATATTCTTTGCTTTGTTAATTTGACTTCTGCTTGTTTGAACTTTTACCGTAAATTATTAGCCTTGAACCTTAATTGCATGGCATGCAAGCAGTTCAAGTCGTTGATTCCGTTGACACGAATTAGTTTACGAGATTATGGAACTATACAAAGTAATCTCAGGTGCTAAGCTTTGCAAATGGTGAAACTTTTATATGAACTTTTACTTGCTACCCTGTATTTCGTCTCCCTTACTTTTACAAACTGTTTCATAAGTTAGTATGGCTCACTGACTTAATATTTAATTCAAAATTAAAGTTATTTACTATCAACAAAAATCGGATTTTCAGAATTGTTTTGAATGCAATTCTTTAAAGAGAGTATTCACAAAAGCCATATATCATCATCATAAGAAATGCTCTGACTGTTGTTGGGTATATAGACGAAGGAAAGCTTCCACCACAGAGTTGTATGTATAAAGGATGCTTCCACCGTCCATACTTAACTTTAGCTCCCATTTGCCTATTCACTCAAACTGTCAATTTATAACGGTTGACGAGTCACCTTGAACAATGGATACGTCTTATATAACATTTGAGAAGATTCAACTCAACAAAGCTTTCACTTTCATCCCATTTATCCTCCTCAAGATAAAATGTTATTCCTTCATCCCTTCTGCTTCAATCCCATCACAACCAGCTTTCTTAAATGTTACCCTTTCCTTTGAGTAGAAAATTGTGTCAATGTTCATGTTTATGTTGCGTGCAATTCTTTCAATATGTTAGCAAACTTGTTTTATTTTATAGCATTGCTCGAATAGTGACCGTGTATCGTAACCGCAATAACATGAAATCATGAAAACTGAAACTGCAACAAAAAAGGAAATTACTAGCTTTAAAACTGAGGCTCCCAACTAAAGTTAGAAAGGATGATCTATCTATACAGTGAAACATATTACATTGAACGGATGTTTGAATAAATTCAAATATTTAATGACAAATTAGGTAAATGGTATGATGAGATTCACTCAGGGAAAAAGAGTATGATAATGTTGATAGTTTGAAGGATGAATGAATAAGACATCATCAACGGAGATAATTGACACGAGTGAGAGAAAGTATTGAGCTACTATAAACGAGATAAACTGAATGGGATCAGCCACAATTTACCATATTTTTTGTACATACAGATATGTCAATGTCTATATACAATATCTTACACAAGTAATGTTCCTCCTGGTGTACTATTTCCGGTTTGAAAATCTAGGCTAAAAATATTACACATTAAAGACTTTTTCAACCGATTTTGATGTGGAATTTTTTAACTGGGTGGTGGAGCTTGATAACTTTTTACTGATTCATTTAGTAGTGGTTGAATGAAATGACATCAATACAGGTTTTCAACACTGGGGATAAGGAAGAGTACCGTAGGGGCAATTGCTTCAATATTCACAACGAGTAACACATTATTAGTCATATCATTCATCCATCCCCATCGTACCTTACTCCATTGCATTGCATTAAACTCGAACAGAAAGAAATGACATTTTTCCTAAGATTTCAAATTTGATAGTAGGAAAGTAGTGTAATGGTGGTAACAACACACACAGTTACTCAAAGTCCCAAAAGGAAAATGAGTAGAGTTTACTTAAAAGGGACCATCTTCATTGGTTGGTTTGGTTGGCTCGACCACTTTGATAAGTGAAAAGGATTTCGTCAAGAATAATTAATCTTGGAGTCTAAGAGCTAGTAGAAGAAGATTCTACTCTCTGTCTGTCCTCTCGAGGGAATTTTTTACTCTCAAGGAAATCAATACTTTCTCCCGTTTCAATCATTCCTATCTCAAATCAAATCTTTTTCCAATTTTTGAATCCATCCTTCGTACTGTCTCATCTGGGAATGCTACAAGAACTTGCCACTACTACCATCATCATCACATCATCATCACCACTAATGTGCCCACTTGTACTGATATAATTTAAAATTTCAATTTTACTCTCAAATGTACAATAAAAATTCTTTAGAGCTTACTACTCAATTAAATAATAGGTCAAACTATCTTCAATTCCTTTGAAACTTAAATTGAACTACTAACTAAAAGTTAGAATTCGAATGATCTGGACCTATGAATGGTATCTCTGTTGATGCTGCTGCTTTTTGATGCATTACCAAACTACATCAGAATTGAATTAGTTAACGGTACGACCGTACGACATAGGGTTAAATCCAAACTTTGAAGTACACTTCATGTTCAATCACTTTCATTATATTATTGAATCGACCTACATTATATCTTACTGAATAAATAATAACTATATAAACTGATCAAAAACAAGGTCAATCTCAAAAGCCCCTAATCTATTTCAGCTTAGATAAGAACTACTTAACTCTCGAGATTTCTCGGGGTGGAAATCAATTTGCATTCTCAGGCAGAATTTACATACCGTTAGCAATTTAAATTTAAATGAAGTTTAAGATAATAATAATTATTGTAAAATTCAAAATTAATTTTGAACTTTAAGTATGTATTTCAATATCCAGAATGCCATCTAAAGGTTAAAATTTAGATCTAAAAATACAATTAATTATTTCTTGTTTTCATTTTAAATGATATGAAAGCCTTCTACTTGCTATATTTCAATTTTAATTGCAAAATAATAATTATGTTTTCTAACTGTAGTGTCGAGAACACACTTTTGCAATCAACATTGTATGATGTACAATAATTACTTTTTAAATTAAAATATACTATAATCGTAAGTGTCTATAGCTAATATAGCTATGTATATTTTAGTCGGTTGCGATATACTTTTCCAACTACCATGCCTGGTTTTTATAGATATCAATAAAAATGGCGATTAAGAATATCTATCGTATCAAAAGAGAAATAATTTGATGAAATGAAGAGTGTTATTATAACGTGGGTGAAATCATTGGACGAGAATTGTGAGCTTTCAGTGTGTCAAAGACTCTGACTTTCAGATAATGGAGCAATTAGACAGCCACTTCATAATGGTAAGAGTCACCTTCAGGCACCAGCAGAAGAGGCATCAGAGTACAGAAATCTTGGCTCGACGTATTTTACTTGCATAGCACCGACTAGGAAAACTCAATTAGCAGATCAGCTTAACAGATTTCATTTCTTAGTATCTCTTGGTCCTATTATTATATCTCTGTAATCGTCTTACCACCACCAAACCCTTTAGTTCAATGAGTGTCATTAATTTTGATCAAACCTGACTTCCATTTATGCACCTAAACCATTGCTTGTATAATGCACAGTATTTATAATACTTTCCCTCATCATCGCCTTACTCATCTCAACACTGACATTTCTTTCCAAAATATAGCTTATTTTTCATGAAGTACTAACAATTTGTCATCCTGTTTAGCTCTTTAATCTTTATTCAATTATACATCTAGTAATTCACGGTTGCTTGCTGAACATTTTTCAAAATTTTAACCCATTGATCTCACTCGCATGTAGTCGTCAGTAATGAGATACTCAAATTTTAATTAATTTACGATGTAGAAACTCCATGCACATTCAAAGGAAAGGAAACATTACATTGTAGGAATTGTAAACTATTGAAACGTTAAAATCGTAATTGAATGTGCTTAATGCTCCGCTTAATACTTAACCGCCATCATCGTGTTGTTGAAAAGTCGCTAGCTCATGGAAGTTTTGCAAGAAAGATGTTCATAACATCTAGCACAGCACTGCTAAAATGACTGCAATGGTGAAAGAACCTTTCAATGAATTATTAGGCAATTTTTCAAAATTAATCATCTCCTTTTATTAAAGATTGAGGTTAATGGGATGCTTTCTTTGTGTTTCCCTGAACAGGTTTCTAGTGGTCGTGGAATAATAGCCCATTTTTTCAATCTTAATGTCCTCGTCCCACAAGCTTATATCCTTGGAGCAAAAGAGTATCATGTTCAACAAGGAACTGTCATCAGTCTAGTCTGCATTATTGAAAATGTAAGTGCAATCTTTATCTTTACAGCTTTATTTATACGTATACATTTTTCAAAATATACAGCTTCATTACTATAACTTGATGTGCAATATAATATACTATATATGTAGCTACACGTTCCTAAAATATTTCATAAAATTGTAAGTTTAATAATAATAATGAACAAAGATTGAGATTATCCATTCATCTACACAAAATAAAACATTATACAACATCAAATGAACTTATAAAGATAAATAAAATAAGTTAATAATATTCTTACTATATTTTTTACTTGAACAAATTTTTCCAACAAGCTAACAGTTGAACCTGATTTATAAAGCTAAATGGTATCAGTTTGGAAAAGCTAGTCAGATTAGAAAGTCAATGTAAATCCCATCCATTTTTCAACCTGGTGCGTTGTTTCTCCTTAATGTCTTGTGCACATTTCTTGCACGGGTTCTTCAAACCCTAGTTTAACTCCAAGAAGAAAGTTTATCTCTGCTGCATTTCGTAGTTTTTTAGTCATTCTCGTGCTACAAAACCACAACTGTATTTCATGGACGATTTTGGTTTAAAAGAAAGTTTAGTTGAATGGACAAATACTAACTTACGCTATATACTTCCACTACCATCTATATGGGATTAACTTGGCCGCGTCAAAATGGCCCAAAGCATTAGTCATTCAGCATAGCATGTGGTGGCATAGATGCGATGTATCAATTGATTGTCTCAATCCTAAATCCGAGTTAAATCCCAAACTAGTCAGCACCCGTCTCCTGTACGTTGTTGAATGGGCTTTGGATTGATGTTGATGCCAGATTCACCACTCCTACTATTTAGTTTAGTTTTAAAGCTCCCGAAGCCATTTAGATTTAGCTTTTAGATTTAATGGGTAATAATATTATCAAGGCTCAATGGGAGTGAGTTATAGGAAACTAATTATTATTAGAGAAGGTATAGGTTTTGTGCCATTAAACGTAGACAAAGATAAAACACATCTGTCAACATTTAAATACTATTCATTGGGATTCCAAGGGTTGGACAATATGGAATTCTCACAGACATTAGTCCATTAACTGCAATTTGTGAATGTACATAGATCTAAAAGCAGATAAGTTTATTTATTATCGAGCCACATTGAAGAAAGTAAGAACAGAAACACAAACAACCTTCAAAATTGCTTATGTTAGAAATCAGTAATTTATTCCATTTGATTGGTATATTTCTTCCTGTATGAGAAAAAGGGGTGTTGCGATTTCCACTTCAAATATTTTTGGACCTTGGCGTTCCGGTTTGTGAATAGATAGCTACTATTTAGTTGAATGTTGGAAATGCTAGACACATATGAGTTTATCATGGCAATCAAAAGGAGAAGACGTCCAAGGGGCAAACAGGAGATTGAGATTGAGACTGATGTTCTGAGAGGAAGTTGTAAAGAGATAAATCCACAGCAGGAGATACGGATGATCGATTTGTCCAGATTTGCCATTGATTGTCTTCCTGTCTGTATTTCTCATTGCATTGCATCCTCTACTCCTGTAAATTCGATATCTTTTGCTCTGTTTCAGTGGTGTTCGTAACGGCCTTAACCGTAAGTCATATGTTTGGTCACAATCCCAAATTGATACAATCTTTCTTCAAGAAAGGGCCTCAAGAAAAATGGAATAAAATAATTTGTATGCCCTTTATCCATTGTTGTGAAGAGAATTTGATGTAAAGTATCACATATTCAGAAGATTGTAATGTGTCAATTATACACGTATGTTGGTATGAATAAGTTTAATTTATGTTTTGGTATTTTTGGTCTTGTACTTGTGTTTCTCATTAAAACCATAATAGTTCTAAAAGAAGTTATGTTAGGTAATTCTATATAGTCTGTTTTTCTGATTTTAATTTAAGGAAACTTAAAATGAAATTAGACTTTCAAACCCTATAACAATTTGTCAACTTGAGTTCTATAAATTTTATGGTATAATAAATGGCATTGAAGACGGGGAAACTGCAAGGGATCCTCAATAGAAATAAAAGTAAGAGAAAGGAGGAAAGATTCCAATTCGGGATGGATAAAAATCCGGACTTTCTCTAACCGTCTAGTAGTAACTTTATATTTTAACTCGTTTTGTCTTTTTTCCTTGATCACAGGAAAAACTTTCTCCTCTTCCTCCCTCCATCCAAGGATCCTTATTAAGAGTATATGTTGTATAGGTGGATAGCTTGGAGCATCACTCACGTTGATCTTTCAATTTACCTTTTGCTCAATGTTCTTGACTTCTAGCATCAGCAACTTATCCATTTTACGTACTACTACTACTACTGTACTGTTAGCAACATACCAATTGAATTAGTACTTAACTACTTAAGGGAAACCTCTCTGTTGGAGGAAACCGTCCAATTTACCTGCAACAACTTCAAAGATCATGATTCCATTGTTTAGAGTTAATGCTCCTTTTAGCCAAACGATTGTGTCATCACTATTCTCCAAAATGAAACTACAAAATGTAATGTTTCTATTTATATTGAAACTAAAAGCAATAATAAAAATACAGGAGATTTTAACGGAGAAAAAATCAACTCAGTAAACAGTATATCAGCTAAAAATGCTCAAGGGAATTGGAACACGAAAATCATTTTGATTAGCGAATTAGGACTTTCTTCTTCGCATGACTGATAATTTAACTCCTCATTTTATTTACGAGGTTCAGTGATCTGTAATAACAAAATGTAGAACAAAAAGCTAAAACAACACTAGCATCAGTGACGTCGCTTCCGCTCATAAATATTCACTTCAATAATCAAAGAAGTGTGAGAAAAATTCCCTCTGATTTTCCCTTTCACTTGGAAGTTACTACAATTCATTTGTATATACTTATAGATCTAAATACAAAGTAAGAAACTTCCTCTTTTAAAATCATTAGAACTATTATTTCTCGTTGAAGCAATAAAAATTACTATGCACAGTTTCCATATTCCAATATCATGACATTTAAGTGTAAAGGAATTATATAATTTTGAACAATGGTTTGTTGAGTTGAGAGAAGAAGAGTTATTTAGTATTAGGCGTTTTGTAATTTGTACGTGAGAAAGTAGTGCAGAAAGTTTTCCTCAAGATAGGAATATATATTCTCTGACAGAGTTCTCGATGATGACATTTTCGGTCGTTTCCCCCAAGTCGACAAACTTAAGCTGTTAAAAAAGTTCTACATCCATCCATTAAAAATTTTATTGCTCATTTCGAAGAAATAACATTATATACGCTATTGATATAAGCATTGAACTACTTTGGACTTTTTTACTTGCTCACAGTAAGAGAAAGCACAGAAAAAGAAAAAGTAAGCAAAATTTTCTTACTATTATTTCTATATGTATAGAAAAATTATTGAAAGTTATATAATAATTTAGTTTTCGTTGGATATTCCTGACGGACGGACAATAGTTTAAGTGAAACATGTCAAGCTCCAAGTAAAATCGAGTTTTCTTTTGACTAATTTAAGACATTTCTGTAATTTCTACAGCAAATTACTTCCATAAGAGTGAAACTGATCAGATGAATTCATTTTCATTCATTCTCGAAGGATTATTAATCACAATCATTGATTTTTGAATTCTTTCTCCAAGTCTATTTTTACTTAATGAATCAATAAAAGAATATTTGCTTTGCAATACCTCACAATACAAAATTAACAAGGATCGATCAGCAATCGTACTTTTACTCTCTGGAGTTCAATTAGCAATTTAAGCAACCCTATACCTAATATCATGATAACTCAAATTACAATTAATAATGGTTCGATTAGTTTGTAACAACTAATTGATAGAGGTAATAGTTTTAGTAGCATTGTCAACGAACAGAATTTTGGAAGTTGGTTTTCGAACCGTATGTACGTATATGTTGGAATATGTAGAAAGTTGCAAGAACGTACATGCAGATCAATTCCATTTCTGATTTGAAATTCTGCATCAACTATATAGGATTTTATAAAGAAAGACATCATTTTTCTTTAGTTCTCTAAAAATGTACTTTTCTTTAGTCACATCATTGATTGTTCATCAAAATAAATTATTCAAATCACTATGACCCGAGTTACTGTGGAATTAGGGTGACAATTTTCTCATTGACTGTGTATATTTTATTTGGAAATTGGAAAATATAGAAAAAGTGAAAAACTTGTGGGTGTGTAAGATTGGAATGAGGATGCAATTTGGAATCAGGAGTGGCTAATGGTAGACAATAATCTTTGGAAGGCGCCAGTCGTGTGTATATGTGTGATTGTTGGAAGAAAGTTTGTCTTTTTCAACTTCCTTCCGTTTCGTTTACTGCCTTCAGTTTTGTAGCCTCAACGAACAGCACAGACGACTCAATCTGTCCGATTCAATACGCCCACGATTCATTTACTTTCTCTTCTGCTCTTCCGCATTGAAACAATCGACGGAAAATACTACGTTTTGGGTTTGGTTAATCTAATGCACTTCCCTTCCTCTCTCTCTCTTCTGTTCTTCTCGTCTGAGTTGACTTGACATGACATCAGGACAACCCAATCTGAAAATTCAAACGATTACCGTAATCTTTTACTTTCGTCTTTTATAGGTTCTTCTTGATTTCATTAAAGAAGAGTGCACAAACCAAAAACCACAAATCAATTATCAAAGACATGAAGAGTACTTTCAATTTCATAAAACGATTCATTCAATTAAAATCCAACACTACGTTTTTTTAATAATACGAAATGCATTGGAATAATAATGTCGTCTCAAATTTAACAAAATAAAATTGTGTACATATACATTATACATTCGTTTGTCCTTAAAGTCTATCATAGCTTCCTGTTCCTACAAAACTGTGAATGTTTATATTTTTACATTTTACGTGACAGCCTTCTTGATCCCCGATGCATTTTTATGATAAACAATGGATAAGTTATGAGAGGTTATTTTACTCTATTTCGTAATGCTGTACTGCTGTTTGAATGGATGTGTTGAAGCTCTTAAAATGTTTTTGAGATCTATTAAACTGTCTGCATCCCCATTTGTATCCCCACAATAATCTACTACTGTATGTCATCTCACCCCCTCAGAGTCAGAGCTAGCAACCACACATTCTTCAGCTCAATAAATAGAGTTTTGGAGGAGTGACATTTGCTGAGGAAGTAAGTGCATATATTTAATGTTATTGCATTGGAGACAAAAACGACAACTCTCAAACTGACGTGAAACAAAGTGGGAAAGAAAGTGGACAAATGGAGTGGATTTAAAAGACTCTTCTGTTGCATTACTCTTCAAGTACATCAATGCCACTACTTGAGAAAGAAGACAGCACAAAGCACTAAGTATGTATTCTTGGACTTTCTTAAAACCTAGAGCATAGGATTCTACGGTATATAGAGGCAATCTGAATCCGACGAATCTCTTTGCGATTACATATAGTTACCACATCACATTCCATCTCATTTCCCTCTCTTGATAAACGCCTAATCTTCTAATAGTTTGAGAGGAAAATTACCAAAATGGTGGTAGTCTAGTCCAGTAACAATATTACGTACAATGATATCCATTTCACTTTGATATACACATTAACATTTCACAAAGTTGGACTTTATTCTCCTACTTTCTCCATTAATTTTTCATCAAAAATAAACATAAACATATATTATGGTATTCATGCAAGTTCACTGTTATATTTATGTATAATACCAAAAGTATCATTAATTCTTTGCAAGAATTTCGTTTGAAACTTATATTAAATTACGATCGTTTGAAGCAGGGTCGTTAAGAGTATTATATTAATATTTGACCAAGCATATTTTAAAATACTTCTGAAATTCTGGGAAATGAACATGTTAGCCTCCGTTCCCTTGTGGAAAAGCACTTTGAATGTTAGTATCTTGATTGATCTTTTATTCATCAAAGTGAACCTTGCCTTGTTAATACATAATACGACTGTGGTATCTACAGATGTCAAATTCTGCCTTTGTTGTTTCCTAAAATGAGGTCAAATATCCGTAATATAACACTTCCTGAAACAGACTAGGATTAGGATTTCATATTAACCCATATGTCTCAATGTATTTGATGTCAGTAGGTAAGCAGAAAAAATTCAGCATTTACTACTATTTGAAAGAAACTGAATACAAAAATTATCAAACCTCAAATGGGGTTGAGTTACTTATTTAAAATTACTTTACTTAAACATCTTAATCTTTACTTAGTAGATTAAAAACTTGTGCAATTGCAGTTGCATTTGAAATCACTTTTCCGTTCGATTTCATCTGCCAACAGCATGTACAATAATAGTACATGGAAAAGTATCTTCCATTATTCTTCACTCATGCCTTTGTCATGTAGTACACAATGAAACCAATGAAAGCAAACTAGCAGCGTGACATCGAAATGTGCAGATTCTATTGTAAAACTGTATACAGAAGAAGGAAGGGGAAAAAAATCTTCTTCTCATTTCTCCCTCTGATTTTGATTGTTGTGCAAAGTTTTCAAACAAAGGCAGAAACTAACTAATATAACAAGTAATGGTAAATAACTCTGTTGAGTTCATCTGCTGTAAAAAGACCACAGCACATGGCAGCAAGGATTGGACATTCAAAGAGCACAAAGGAAAAGTTAAGAAAGCCACCAGACGTCCACTCTCTATCAATCTTTGCCTTAAATAAGTAGCCTTTAGTGGTGGCAGAGTTTGCTGTTGTAGTCAGTTGGAACAGGAAACAAGGGAAGAAGAAATGAGAAAGCTAAGCAAGTCAGGAGAGCATAGAAGAACAGCGAAAGTAAACCCCGTTGTTGAGCTATCGACATTGAACATTGCATGGGAAGTAGTGATGTGGTGTAAAAGTAGTTCAACTTTGAAGAAATGTCTGTAAGCACATAATAGAGAAATAGTTTATAGGAACTCATTGGATTGACTAGTACTCCCTTGGGGCCCTATTGGGCATTCAAGTCTTCTACTAACTGCCCACTGTACACAGATACATCCTACAAGAAAGTCTGCACAGTTTACTTTCTCACTTCCCTACGTCTTTTCCTCAATCCTTTGCATGTTTCATGTCCTTGTAGTAGTGAAAGCAGTGTGCCGAAATTAGCTATATATTTCACACCTAGAAATCTTCCTTATTTTCTTTGATTTGGAAATTATTCATGGCAGCAATTCCTTTTGTTTGTTAATTTCTCTACTGAAGATTCTATAACGTAATTACCTTTAACAATAAATACCTTACATTTCATTTTGGAGTTCTGCAATGAAGAATGAAGGCATTTATTTGGAATGAAAATGGACATTGGACGTATAGTTAATCAAGTAGATTTTTGACTGGACTGGGCCATCTGTGTCGACTTGACTTCCTCATCCCTCCTTTACTTGGGGAATGAAATGCTGCATTTGTTCGTATTTGGTCTTTGGTCAACTCTCTCCACTTCTTTCAAAGTCTACACAACTCTTGGAAAATCTCATCATTGGATTGTCCATCTAAAAGTCAGACTGGAAACTGGATGAAAGAGAACATCTTTAAGTCTACACATCTGGTGGTGTGAAGATTTAATATTTGAATCCGTGTCTGTCCATCCGTATCTACTTCCTCTTTGAACTTTTTCACATAGAATTTTGCCTCATCACACGGTATACATACACAGTGCTACAGTTCTGTATGCCCTGTCTTTTATGTCCAGTTTCCTCATCGGACACAACCCTTTACACGTTTCTTTACTACTACTCTGTTGGTTGTTGACATTTATCGCTCACGGAATTTTCCCGTTGGTGTCCCGTCAAGTAATTCCAATAATTTCAAAGCGTCATTCTTAAATTGTCTATGCAGGAGTTTTCATGTGTCTCTCTACTTCAACAAGGAAATAGGATAAAATTTGATGACTGAAAGTATGCCACCGCCTTCATTCCGTTGACAATAATAATTTGAGAGTCTCAACATTAACTTTGAGCCTTCTATAGGGTTATTCACAACTCTAGAAGCAGCGATGAGGTTGAACTACTTTCTCATTTTCCTTTCGATTTCTTCCAGTTAGAAAATTTAGCTGTTACTTGAGTCCGATTAAAGTAAAATGTTTGTTCAGAGGAACGTAATTGTTTTTCAAAATTATTCATTTGGAATATTTTTACGACTCCCTTAGACTCATTGTAATCAGAAACAAATCAAAAATTGTTGATCATAGAATAAGTTACGTAACTTAAAATTATAATGATCATATTTTCGTGAAAAGTTAATGGCTTCGTGAATTCATTTTTACCATATGAAACGGAATTTATACATTTTAGTCGGTTCTAACATTATGTGAAAGTATAGGAGTAAAGAGGAAAGCAATTTCGCAGCATAATTTCGTGCAAAGAATGTCTAACCATGTAGTTGTCAATTTCAGGGAATATTTTTGAATGAAAAAGCTGTAAATTGTAACTACTGAAAATGACCTTTATAAAATATATGAAGACAAACGAGTGGAAAAATTTAAATTTGATGGTACTTAGAGGCGTGTTCCTTTTGTGAAATGGATACTTTGGCAAAATTTACAGTTTAAAGTGAATCCCTTTCTCTTCGTTTGCTTGGCGTTCTGCAAAACCATTTTCCAGTACCACAAAAAATCACAGCTCATGGAATTTTCAAAATACTCAAGGACTTTACATTTAAAACCTTCCAGTGGACAATTTTGTGTAAAAGGCTAGAATACATGTAATGATGGGAAGTGGCAGTAGTGCTTTAGATAGATCTGACCAGTTATAATCATATATAGCAAATACAACCTTAGAGAACATTAATTCTATCCTTTCAACACTTTAAGTACTTTAAGTATTCGTTAAAAATGTGTAATTCCTCAAGTGTGTAAAATGCGGCATAAGTATTCCTATTTCCTGTGTCCCATATCTTTTATCAAACATTTTATACTCGAAAGACTAATAGCAGTAATATTTTTTGTGATAACTCTTCTTATGTTTCAGAGATAGATTTATTCAATGAATACATTATTCTGTTATTTGGCATTTCAACTTTGAGAATTATTCATCTTCACATGAAAAGTAATTAGTTCTTCATTTTGGAATATAATTTTCATTCCGTTAATGGAATTGTCATTTACATGTAGGCATATTATTATGAATATTTAAATAAAATTATTATTACTAAAAGCTTATAATAGGTTATATTTATCCAACACCAACTACCTGTAGAAAATAAACCAGCGAGCGATGTTTCTGAAGCGTATGAGTATTTGTTGGAAAGTATAAGAGTATTTCTTATAGCAAAGAAAGGGGGTTTCACCTTTACAAACTTTGCACCTAATATCACGTAGAAAATGGCAATTTTTCGTAGAAACTTTCACTGAACTCTGTAGGGGCTTTGTAAGCTAATAGACTCATGCTGTGTCACATTGAATACAATTCTCAAGTTTTCTCAACACGAGTAGATATCTACTGACAAGTATCAAGCTCACTGAAGTCAAGATCAGAAAAAGGTATTTATTAGCATAACTTTGTAATGGAATGATGACAGTTAAAACTTTCTGAATTTCAATCATCTTCAAAGGGAAAGTTTGGATTGTACGTAATTCTATTATTCTTAACAGACTAATCGTAATGGGCCAATTCAATAAAACCAAACGGCCTTTCTTTTACTTAAGCTAATTCCAACCAACATACAAAACATTTCGGCGTAAGTTTTAATACACCATTATTTTAACTCCTATTTGTTTTATTTTTATACCGTATAAAATACAGGATTGTGAGAAAAGTTATGTTTAAAACGATTTATGAAATATCAGAATCTCAATTATTTTGTTATTTATAC
>JAQFZB010000277.1:0-17877 GCA_034695165.1 Desoria trispinata | reverse complement strand
AAGTGTACACTGTGCTTGAAGAATTAAGAAAATTACGACAGTTTTCTTCAAACGATATATATTTTGAATATAATTATAATATTAGCATTGCCCTTCTATTGTGTTTGTGTCTATTGCATTTAGATTATAGTGAAGTAACGTAGCTGAATGAGACTGGAACTGCAAGAAATCTACATTATTCAGATAAAATTAAGCCGTTCAGGTAATATCATTACTTTTATGCTACTTAAAGTTGATTCTAGGAGATATCTTTGTTGATACATGCACTTATGTAAAATATTGATCCAATTAAATATTATTGAACTTGAACAAAATATAGTATATTTAAATTAATTTATTCTTGGGATAAGTTATTTTTAGATTCATTAAATTCTGTATCATTAGTTAATGAAATGATATATATATATTGGCTAGTACTACGATGAAGTACAAGTATATGCCTTAAACAATATGTTAAACAGTATGTTTCGGAAACAGAGAAAAGGTAGATAAACGTATTCAGATGTATTTATGTCGCAATAATAAGGGTGAAGTGAAGTTATGATATAAAGAAACTTATGTGACACAGAAGGAGCAGCACCTTTGTCAAATAAACTCGCTCGATTGTGGCACTATGTACGTACGACAACCATTATCTGGAGTGGTTTAAGTAACTTATAAATTTATTGAATTATTAAAAAGGGCTTTATCTGCTGGAGTACGAATGGTATATGTATATAATTTCGCAGAAAGTGTTTGAAGAGAAGAGTACACGGCCAGGATAATTCATATAGAGCAGCAGCAGCATCATGATAATGTTGGGCACATGATCCTTGAAATGTTTAAAGTATTTGTACTTCTAGTCCATCGTGTCTCGCCTTGTCATCACAAGAAGACCACATCACAGTTTGACTTTCCTTCTCTCTCAACTCAAATCTTGTTTCAATTAAAATTCTACGAAGAGAAAATACTTAAAGAGAGAATTAATTTCGTTCTACTCCATGATCAATAGACTATTACAAACAGGCAGAAAAGACATTGGATCTAACGATAATTCTCTTCACTGCTATTTCTTCGTTTTCAGGGACATCTTTTAAATTAACCTTTCGAAAACAAATTGCTTTCTTTTGGGTATTATTCACAATGGAAAATATCCTTTCCTTTAGATAATTTGGAAATATGATCTCTTTCCTGCAATTTGAATATGACGATTCATTAAAGTTTACTTGTCTCGTTAATATAGATCGATGAACAAATTAGTAATCTTATTATTACATTAATATCGAAATTGTATCAAAATATTAAAATTTCAACGTTGTTCCGTTCTCGTAAAAATTTCAAATATTATTTATCGACGATAGTTATCTATAAAGTACGTAAATATGTTACATCGGGCATTATTTTTCAAAATACGGAGGAAATATTTGCAGAGGATTTGTGAAGGAAGTTATTTCAATGTTTAAGAGAGAAGAAGGAGTAATTTAGGTTTGTTGTTTGCCTTCTTGATAAAATCTATTAATTGTCATATAGCCGCAGAAGATGAAATGAAGGAGATGACGCAAATGTGAGAACTAACTCATGCCTTGCACCATCATCTATTTCACGGTCTTTGATGTAGTCACAGATATACATTTTCCAATATTTCTTGGGAGAGAAATTTCCTAAATTATTTAATGCTCTTAGATTAATGGCTTCCATATCTTTGCTCGAATCCAAGTACACAGAAGATCTCATAATGTAGGCTTAATTTAATTTCATATAAATGTAAACTTCTTTGGACTTTCACCCTTATTATTGAGAACGAGAATCCTGTTAAACTATCTGAATCAGAAAGGAGAAACTCGGGTTCGTAAATTACAACTTTCATTAAAGAAAACTAGTATTATAATTTACTTCTCATCTCTCATCTTTGAGCAAACAAAGACTTTACCTTACAACTGATTTTCTGGGAGGATTTTGAAATTATGGCCCTACACCTTTAGCTCAGAAAATTCAGCTTGATCCAGACGAAAAGGAGAAGCTTTTGTTGACTCTCGTATAGATATAAAACACTTTCATTATAGTGAAGTATCATCAAAGGCCCTTTGAAGTGATCACTAAAGATAAATATTAGTTTCATACTCTCCAAGAACGATTACACAGCAGCAGTAGCCAATTTTTATTTATTTTTCTCCTTGTTATAAAAATATAAATTTAAAGATATTGTTTCTTCTTTGAGGTCATAAGCTCAAGTCAGTTGGCGTCTGGATGGAAAATTTTGTCTGTAATATTATTACATGTTGGTCTCCCCAGGCTAAAAGTTAGTCTTTTTCATTTTTCAATTTCTTTATCTTGAGCAAAACAGAGTCTTTTTGAATTCTTTACCATCTCACAATTAATTATTGTAAATACTCTAGGAAGCATGTTGTTCTAACTAAATTTCAATTAATTTTGCTGATATCTTTTCCATTTCATATTAAAAACACAAAGTGTACATGTAGTGAACATAATAAATCATAAAATACTTCAAAATATTCCAAGACATCATCAAATATATCACTTTAAAGCTGTAACAAAATTGCTTGCTGCTATAACTTATGTTAAGTCGCCTGTAACATTTTGTTTAATTTCATAGTTGCAGTTGCATAAGTGAACATAAGTATTCCAAGAAATATTATCAACATAGTGTTATATTGCTACGTTGGCAATTAATTTCAACAAAAACGTTGCCTAAACGTAATTTGATGAGGTGAAGTAAATGTTAAAACGTTGTAACTTTAAAATAAGCCATATTAATGAGGTTCTTTACATGATAAAATAAATTGAAGGAGTGCAAAACAAAAAGTAGAGTAAAAGAGAGAGGTCATAATAGGAGGATGTCTAAGAAAAAGGGAAAAGTGATTTAACTTTGAGTTTTGTGATTATAGACCGGAGGTTGGTTGTCATCCTCGTGAGTTGTTGAATGTGGATGTTATAGTAGTAGACTGACATAAAGATTATCCGAGTGCATTTTGGTGTTTCAAGTAATTCTGATTCGCTCTTTCCGCTTCTTACTCAAATTCAACTTTACTCTGTAATGAGTGAAAGTTGAAAGTCCTGGAGAAAGTCTTATTCTCCTCTGGAAAGTCAGCTAAGATAAAGTTCATAGTTACAGAGAGTTTAAATTCTAGTTTCTTTAGAGGTTCTTCATCTTTGTTTCTCTTCTATATACACTCTCTCTCTCTCCATGGAGTACAAACAATCAAACCTAACAGCAGAATTCACTGAGTAGTAGTAGTAGTAGTACAACAGTATGTGCATATTACAACTAATGACTTGTGTGCATTCCATGGAATTTCTAACTTTCTTTTTCCTGTAACAATATTATTTGCTTCACTTACTTCCTCCGTCTTTTTCTCTCCCGAGAGCATTTTTAAACTTAAAATAGCAAAAGTTCATATTACAAAGAGAGTATAGAACAATTTATCCAGTTCTATATTTGCATTCCTATGAAGGGTTTTTATTTTTTATGTCAAAAGGACGATTACATAAGACGAAGTTGAGAAAGAACACTACTGCAAGGAAAGTTTAGTTTGAAAGGATTCTTGGGGTGACATTGTGACCAACATTTGATAGTATTCGAAATTTGATACACGTAATAGCTAGGTTTATATTCTTCTCATGTGTAGATATAAATTCTGCAGAATTATAAAATTCATCCAAATTGACCATAAAATTCTTCTATGTAACATTTTATTTCCAAGAATATATACGTCAAATTGAATGAGGAATGATGGAACATGTATTCCCATAGCTCAAAATCAATCAGTGAAACTCTTATTTTTTGAGATAGGAAAAAGTAATATTATCGCATCGTGGTCATTGTAATTACAATCGTAAAAGTATACTAAACTTAAGCATTCCTTCTGCAATAGAAATTTATTGACAGCCGCATAAAGGTGTCAAAATCCGAAGAGCTTGCAAAAGTTGGGGAATACGGAGCAGCAAGCAGAGTTGAACGTTTAGTTCGCATGAGAAAAAGCTTGTCTTTGGTTGGTATAAAGAACGTAGGAAACTCTGATCTGGATGAATCGTGTTCTGTGAATTTCACTCACAGAATAGAAGAACCATGAAGCTGCTAGCTGGAGAGAAAGTGGCAGAACGAGCTGCTGGAGACTTTGCTGGAGGAGAGACTCAAACCACTACTACCACTGCTTCTCTTAGTTGATCTTCAGACTTTGAACAAAAACGTTCAATAATAGTACCTCAAAGACTAGATTTCCAACTAAGAATCATACTAGTAATATTTCTCAAAGTATCATTAACTTTCATTTCTCATGACCTGGATTTTTCTAAATAAAGCAAAGAAAGAACTCACGAAAGAACAAAATCAAGTATTTAAAATTAAAACTGTGTCAAGTGTTTCAATAACCGAAACTGCATGTTATTTTGTCAATTGTTGACGATGGGCATTTGACTTTTTCTCATCGGCTATGACACTTGAGTTGACTTATCAGAGACTTTTGATCCGAGAAATGGCTCCAGGGAATAAGATCTTGATGAGTGCATATAGTAATAGCACTTATCTTTAGTGTGGGTGTCCAGTCTACTGCTATCATCATCAACATCCCCATCAACAAGAGTAAGAGCAGGAGATAACTTTGATTTTTCTCCCTGAGAAATCATTGAGAGACAGTCAAGAGAGAGAGACTGAGTTTGGAAAACGAGGACACGTCTCAAACTTGATATCTATCGCCCAGTTCTTCAATTTACTTAGAAGGAGAAGCTAGCCACTTGCAACTTTCTCCAACTACTATTACTATTGCTGCTTTATATTCTCCTGTCCAATGTTCATAGTAGATTGTGTGTATGTGCAGACATCAGAGCATTGAATCGCATACATTCAAAGATTCAAGGATTGAGCAGTTCACGGGATCATCATCATCATCAATGAAGGATCGTCAAAGGAATCCATTTAAAATTTACATTTTCACTATAGCATTTCACATGCTGGAACATCCCCTTACTCTTTGAATGGACTTTGGTAGGTGTACTTGCTCAATGTCCCGTGTTTGACGTTCAATATCCATCTGCAACCATTCAACAACTACTCAAATCACATCATAGCATCAGAAGAGGTGAAAGTTTCACTCATCTCAGGAATTGCCAAAAGCTAAAGGTTTATAAACTTTGAAAAGAATCATGATGATAAGATCAGAGAACCCAAATGAAATATCTTCTCGAAACTCTTTTGTCAATTTATAATCAGTTCGGTTTTCTTATTTTAACAACAAAGTAACAATAATAAGTGGAAGTTCGGATCACTCTGACTGGAGCCGCCTACAGAATCCATTAATCATTTAAACATCATCATCATGAATTTAATCCATCTCTAAGAGCTCCAGAGCAGCCTTTCTTTCCATCTCATTTTTTCTAAAGTGATATTCTGCTTCAGTTTCCTCCTCTTGTCAGAGCAAATGAAATTCGTATCAAAAATCATTTTATAAGCAAACGCGGCCAAGTAATGCGATTACTAAATCCATCAATGCACTCAGCCATTAGTCACGCAAAAAAGTCCTGGCTCACCTCAGATCTCATTTGGAATAGAAATTCATGATATATGCCGAAAATCAAATCAAATTCGACTAGTATTGTTGAAACTATTTGTAATTCTCTCTTTCCCCATACATGTATAACAAATAAATAATAGAGTTAGCTGTACTGCCATTATTCCTGTATTGGATTAAAATTGAAAATTCTGCCATCACTTCTGCAGTGCTGAAGAAGAAGAAAATCAAGTATTGAAATAGTATGATTCATATTCTCTCCTCATTGCTTTAAACGGAAATTTTAGGGAAAGTCGTTGACAGGGGACAGGAAAGAAATAGTATCTATTATTGCAATTGGGTGACTGGTTCAAAAGAGAGTACTATCCTCGATTTGTCAAATGACGACGACTTTCTCTCCCTCGAGAGAGAGAGAGATAGTAAACTATGGGAGCCACGTCGTAATATTCAAGTGTGCTGATTATATCTAAATTGATGTCTCTTCAAAAGTGGTAAGAGAGGAAAACTAGTGCTTGTATATATTAATTCTGAAGAAACGGCTCTAGAGTAATAAATGCGTTAATGAAAGGAAGTGGAATTAAATGCACAGACCATCATCATTTTAAATCCATTTTGTGAATTTATTGGAGGACACAGTTGGAAGGATTAGCATTAGCTGGGTGGTATAGAACTAAGAGGAACACAGCATCAGAATAAGGGTGAGTTTAAGTGCTGCTGAGAGCAACACAAGGGAAATAAACACTCCACAACATTGCTTTGATACGCAAGGGATCGTATAAAAACCGTCCATCAATTCAGCAGCCGTCTTTAGTTGCTTCAATTCGGATATTCAGGTGAGTCGTGGGGCACTTTGCCATTGGACCATGTAAATAAATAATGGATGTTATGTCTCCAAATCCCTTTGATGCATTTTACGTGGACTGACTTGTAACAAGTTTACAAGTTGGCTAACCCGATTTCCCTTCCTTATTTCCCCATCTTCTTACTACTGGTGGTGAAAGCAAAGTGACAAACTGTACATCACTAGAAAACAGCATGATAATGCAATTCTTAAGCATTAGCAATCTGTTGATGCTACAAATGTTTCCTCTTATCCACTGTAGAATATTTATCATCCGTTTTCTATCTACTTTATCCACTGGGAATTTTAAAAAGTTTACCAAAAACTCTTTGAAATATTCATCTCTATCGTAGTACATCATTCTATACATCCATCTTTTTCAATTCATGCAACAGTTGTACATTCCATATATCAAATTTATTTGAAAAATATTCCAAATAATTCAAATTCAATCGAAATTTAACAAATTTCTTACTTAACTCTGACTTTGTGAAATACCCCAAAATTTGAATGTATAGAACATCATTAGTTTTCATACTCGGTCAAAGAAATTCAGAACATCACGGAAATAGACAACACATCCTGTGTAACAACATAACACCATTACAACATATATGGGTATTTTACTTATGCCTTTTGGCAGAATGAAATTGAATTGGTTAAACAGGAAATGAAAATAAAACTAACATCGAGAAATGCAACCAGTAGTAGAGAAAATTGCCATATCATAAAATTATTATCTTGAAATATGATGCAAGAAGTTTTAATGCAGTAGCAACTAAATTAGTTATTGATTAATTGCAATCAGTTACTTTTGAATATTTTATTTTGATTCAGATTCATACAGGGTGATATATAGTGGCGATAGTTTTCATAGTGAAAGCTATTTATATAGTCATCAACCCTAATAATGAATTTTGGTTTGTAATTAATAATGATTTGAACTGCAGTGTTAAGTCACAATCTCTAACTTCCATCGTATACAAACAAATTAAGCCTTATTTGAGTGAACTTGTTTCACATAAATATTGGTTTCTGGTAGCAAAGGCAAATGCCCTGTGGAATTTACTTGGGTTGTTGGTCGATTAGATAAATTAGATTTACGCGTTCAATTTGCATCTCTTTGACATTCAGTTCTATGTAGTGAGTAGGCAAGGTGCTAATGAATATCTCAAGTTTGCAGCTCATCAATGAAAATTACTTAAAGTAATGATACCCTTGGTGAGTAGCAATTTAGTGAATGGCTTATTTTTGGGTTTGTTGTATTTTCTATAGCACCCACTAAATGACTATGAGAATGTAGTTCTATCCCCATTACTCATTCCCTGATGAAGATTAAAAGGTGCAATTTACAAAATTTACACCACGCTCCACTTGACTAATATCCTCATCATCATCTTGATACACATGCATCACATACAGCATAAAGCATTGTATATAGCTATCAACACTTACAATTGAAAATGGCAATCATTGTCCACTCGTTTTAAAACGAGCGACTTGTTTGCGTTTGTATAACATATCAGTTAATTTATTTCCAGTCTACCTATATACATTTTAGAGCAAGTGGTGAAAGTATTCTTTGACTATTTCTCTGTAATCTAATATATATGCATCCATGGTTATACATAAATAACATATTAGATTCAGCTTAGATTTCAAAATCAATTGCCCAATCTTCCAAGAATTAATAATTAATCCATCTTCCCGCAATAGCACATATACAATAACAATTGATGATGTAATATTCTTTCTTGTGGGGTTTGCATCCTTTGATAATCCCTTTTCTCAACATTGATTCCATATAATTACAATTAGAGCAACAACAGTTTTCCTAAACATTATTACATTGAGACAAGTATATATGAATTCTAAGGCCAAGAAATTAATTGTTGCTGAGAGAAACCATTTACCTTGCCATTCGTAATCGAAATATTAGTAATTAAGCTGTCAGATACCCGCATTATGATGGACGCCCCTATTTTCTACTCGCCTATCGCCGCATCTATATCCTTTTGATGACGTGCAAATATATATACACTGCTGTATATAATTATAAGGTTTATATGAACAAACATTGAATTTTGAATAAGTTAAACAGTGGCTGATTGATTTCACGTTTGTGGGATAAAGAAATCATTATACACCATTAAATTCAATTTTACTGTGCACGTAAAAACTCTGTTGCGATTAATCACAGTGAGTAATATCAGAGGTCAATCTAGAATTTAGCTTCAAGCGTCTCGGAATTTTGATTTGGTAAGGGAATCGTTTTTGAGAGAGGTTTAATCCAGCAGAGCTTTATAAAAGCTGATTGTCAAGCTTTGGGGACGCCCAAGGGGATTAGTTTCACCCATGCAATGTCTGCAGTTTCCTTGTCTCTGGCATTTTGTAGTATGTACATAGTCTCACCTGTAGAGTTAATTTGGACTTTTTCTCTCAGACGATGAAAGAATTCTATAAAACGGGGAATTCTATTATATATCTCAGATATCAAGTTACATTTAATCCATTAATCCCCCTATTAATAGTTTATACTGTAGTAATTAACGCAAATAATATGTTCATATATAGGAAATAATCAATGAATCCTTTCACATCTTATTTATTTATTTACTTCGTTAGTCAATACCGTGGAATTGGATGAAAGGTATTCAAAATATACATAAAGGTAGTAATATCAGTTGCATTCCGTTTAATAATTTCATAGAGATGGAGATCAAACGCTAAACTGTAATAAACATATTATTATGTACTCATCTACACACTGCAGGGCATCATTCAAAATGAGAATGTTTTTGTAAGATTTTGTTTCATACTCTGCCGTTTCATGTGACTTTCATAATTGTTAAATTACGAGTTGTATTATCTATAATGAATATTCCATTGTCAAAATGTCACACACATACAAATTCAAAATAAACGTATACATATATTGAGCAAAATTCTCCGAGAACTTGAAAAGAATTTCAAATTAGTATCCATGTATAGTATGCTTCAATTTGTATATCCATTAACGTTATAAGAGTGATTTATTTGCCAAATTTTCATCCTTTTTCCAACATAAAATATTCCTGTTATTCAAGTGAGAACTTGAAACGTGTAAAAATGTGGAACATATATTTTATAACAGGATGCAAAATATACACATATCAAAAACTAAGGAAATAATATGAAAGCTTTAGCTTTTCATATTATGATAAAATCATTTCCGAGATTGTCCTGTGATAATAAATAGATAAATAATAAAATGAAATTTTATTACCCAAAATATATTGCCACCATCAAATGACTGTTGAAATAGCAAATTCAGACAAGAAACTACACAATTTGCAGTTTCGCCAAACACAACGCATATTCCACTACTACTGGTACTATAGTTCGTAATATTTTGTTAAATCTTCTGGAGATTGTTATACGTCGAACAGCCATTGCTATATTGATATGCAGCAGCTTTTCACATGTAAAGTTTTACATTTTGCTGTATGAAATTGTGTGATTTAAAATAAAAAATAGTATCTCCTTGTGTTATAATGACCACCGTTAGTAGTCGTAAGGTGGGCTACACATTGTATGAATAAAAAAATAAATAAATAATATCCATACGTTTTGTTGTTTTTAGTATAGATACACATTAAAATGAACATTTTGTTTACAATTTAAATGGCAGGGAACAATTTTACAATGGATTTATATTTTTATGACAACTGATAAAGCTCACTTGGATTTGGATTTTAAATAATAACGTGACATATTTTCATAATCAAATTTTTGTTGTCCGAAGGATTTGTGAGCGTTATTTGGGATCAACGGATCAACTTAAATCTTGTCACAAAAATATTCTACAAAAATCTTAAGGCACATACAATTTATTCACATAGTATAAAAAATGCAATATAAAAAGAACATAAATATAAAAAGAGTCAAAAATCTACATCGGTAATTTTTGCAGAAAGCTTATTTGCTGCGAGATGCTTTGAGATTATGTTAGAGCCACTTCAGTCGACCCTTGAAAAAGTTGCTAGTTTTTTTACTGCAAATTTAAAAAATAAAATACAAACTCAGGCGTATAAAACGCAAATATTATATGGTTAGATGACAGGATTTGGTTTCTTATTTCTCTAACAAATGCAAACTACTGTGATAATTATATACGATGAGTATATATATATGTTGTTTGGGAATATGTTACGATTTAAATATAATGAGGTAATCTAGTTATTTCTTGGGATTTCAAGTAAAACCTTTGAAGAAAGTATATGAAATTATAAATTCATTTGAATGCATTAAAAAGATTTTGGATACGTAGCACGTGACATAAAGAATGGGTTTTAATGGTAACAAAATACAAAAGGGACTCAAGAAAAGTAATTATTTTTAAGAAGATTTTAGACAAGATGAGGGATTAAAAGTTGTGGAAAAGTTGAGAAAATGAAATTTTTTAAGCGTTAAAGATTTAGTGTATAATAAACGTTGTTTAATCAGTTTTTTGGCATTGGTTGGTTGAACAGGGAGATGGAAGAACTTGAGATTGGGGTTGGAGATGCTGCGGATGGTGGTAATAATAATGTCACCACACAGTCCGTATTCCCGGATGTTAAAACCGTGGACCCTTTTAACAGCTCAACGTACCTCCTAAGCAATGACTCTTACCCTCAGGATGACATAATGGATCTTGTAAGTACATTGCGTTTTAAACACTGCTTTGCACAGTTTATACACTCTGTACATTCCTAAGCATTCAAATGAAAACTCCTTTTATAATTGCATATTATTGTAGTATTTTACTTGTGGTCATGGTAGTCTTTCAAAACGTTAACAACATTTGGAAGTTTAAGGGAGAAGTGGACAATTGTAAATTTCAGTATTTCACTTTTTTTGTTAAAATTGTCTTTTTATTCTTTATGTTTATTTGGGCGATAGAAATTAGGGAATATTATTTAAGTTTGTTTAGAAAGATGCTTATTGAATTGCGAAACTTGGCGAGTTACAAACAGAATGGTAGCAAGTGGTGTATCATTTAATGGAAGCGAGTAATCCTTTATATAATGTGTTGTATGTATCTAGATATCTCACCCAGGTGTACAAGCAGTATTTTATGTGGTCTACACTGCCATTTTCATCTTGGGGATCATTGGAAATGTTCTCGTCTGCTACGTCGTGGGAAGAAATAAAGCCATGCAGGTAAGTTGAAGGATAAAAAGCGCATCAGACAAGGCAGCTTCTTTCAACTGCCGACAGAAAGTCAAATTACTATCTTTTGGCAGAGAAGACAATTCCTGCACAATGTTCTTAATAATATACATGTATATATTATATAAGTAATAACGAAGGGAGTGTTTGTGAATTTATGGATTCTCCTCAGATTATAAACTTTCTTCTGGTTGCCTTCACACAGAAAAAGCCACTTTTGACTTGTAATTGAAAAAAGTTTTCCTCCTACATAAAAGATTTAAGCCTTCAAAGAATAATAATGAACCGTTGTGTTTCCTCGTGGATTATACGTTTATTCAGAGGAGCTTTTGGACTTACAGGTTGAAGTTAATTAATTAATATGTAATCAGTTTGCATTAAAGTTTACTTTGATTGTAAACAGGAGTAAAAGTTTGTCGTGTTAGTTTTCTCTTCTGCAACAAGTTGAAATGAAAGCAATCAAAAACCACATGAAAGATTTTAATTCCAATGATGTTGACTATATAACGTTGGAGTACCTTGTATAGTGTAAAATGCTTTTTACTGCATTTTTGCTTTAGGATTTTTACCTTATATCATGAAGTATGCATAAAACTATACCATACTGCGAGTATTTCAGAGATATAGGGATTTCACGTTATTGTTTCTTCATAATACTCAGATTATCAGAGTCCAAGAAACACAACTCGACAACTATATGAACATCAACAGATATTCTTCATTATAATGCCTACAAGATGGTAATAATGATGAACAAAATAACTGTCGGTGTTCATTAGTTCTTGGAGCTGTTTTGCGGTATTGTATTTTCTCTTGCCCTTTTGTTTTAAGCAGGCCTATTAGACTAGGCAACAAAAGTTATGTATCAACATGTTTCCATACTTACTACGTATTTCGATGAGAATAAGGTATTTTTAATGTATGATTTTAAGTCTAAGAAAAGCAATTCAATTTGTTTACAGAAAATGAGACATTGGTAGCTTATTAATATCACAGTCTTAAGACTTTTTGTCCTCTAGCAGTGTATGAAATCTTTTGCAGTAGACTTACTTGTACTTAAAATCTTCTCCTTTAGTTGTACTTATATATTCATCATGAATAGATTGTTGCAACAGTAAAAGATGCAAGGTATTCAAGCGTCAGCTAATAGCTAAAGTTTCCATGTAGCTCTCTAAAACCATCTAAATCCATATGAAACATTCAAATTTTATAGCTTCAACTTACTCTAACAATTTTAAATTTTAATATGGCGTACATATTTATTAAAGTACTAAGATTAAATATTCAAGAAGTTTGCGTCTTGCGTCTAACACAGTACGTTATATTAACTGGCTAGTAACCCCGTGTGCTTCATCACCGTGTGTGCATCTTTGATTGCGACGGTGAAATACTGCCACAATGATAGTACCTATAATATTTCAAATCATATTAATAATGGTGGTAGTATGATAAAATGACTGTGTATTTTCTGGGTGTAATATTAATGGGGATATTAGTAGCAGTAGAAATGGAGCTGTCGAGGGTTTTGAGGTGTGATTTACTAAATTTGCTCAGGAGCATATAGTACTGATTTCATAGTAGCCGTTAACTTTTCCATGTCCTTCAGAAGCTTTCACAATGATTCGGAAACTGGGTGGGATTTTCTCATCGAAGTCATATAATATAGGAATGTGAGGGCGGATACTCATGTAGTGACTTCCGTTTCTGCAATATCTGTCAGAAATAAATCTTGATTTGTGGCTTATATATCGATGGTAAATTAATGACGGGGTATTGTTTTCATTCATCCATTCAGACTGTGACAAACTTCTTTATTACCAATCTGGCTTTGGCGGACATCCTCTTGTGTGCCCTGGCTGTGCCCTTCACCCCTCTCTATACATTCCTTGAAGAGTGGATTTTTGGTCGCGTTCTTTGTCATTTGGTCCCATATGCTCAAGGCACAAGGTACAATATTTATTACATGGAAATTTTGTTTGCCTTTAACCTTTGTATACCTAAAGTATAGTCTAACATAGATAATATATGGATTAAATTACAATGATAATCGCGTTGATTCTTTGTCCATTCTGTTTGAAATAATAACAAATTAGAATTATAGATTCTTTGAATTAAGTCCTTGTAGCAGACTGAGGAAAACGAAGAAATACTAAAAATGTAAAAATCATTTATGAATTTTAGCGTCTACATTTCTACACTAACGCTCACATCTATTGCCATCGACCGATTCTTTGTAATCATCTATCCATTTAAACCTCGTATGAAACTGACTACATGTCTGCTGATAATTACATCTATATGGATATTTGCCCTATTGGCCACTTTACCCTATGGGATATTCCTTGTGTATCAAGTAGAGAAAGACGAAAGGACAAAGACCAAGAAATATACTTGCAATGAAGATTGGCCCGACGAAAGCATTCGAAATGTCTTCAGTGGAAGTACGACTACGGTCCAATTCATTCTTCCATTTATCATCATTCTCATGTGCTATGTAAAAGTGTCCATCAAATTGGCTGATCGAGCCAAAGCCAAACCTGGAAGCAAAAATAGCAAGAAAGAAGCATTAGAAAGAGAAAGAAAACGTCGCACAAATCGAATGCTTATCGCCATGGTCATGATATTTGGGATGTGTTGGCTGCCAATCAATGTGCTAAATTTAATGCACGATGTTTCTTCCATGGCCGGAGAATGGCCATATTACAACCTTTGTTTCTTCATGTCTCACGCCTTAGCTATGTCTTCGTGTTGCTACAATCCATGGTAAGTTGCTCTTTTTTTAACACTTCTTTTTAAGAGAAAAGCTGCTGCATAATACAAGCTTTCATTAGAACATTTTCAGAAATTTTAGGGGTAAAATGGGTAGACAACTACACGACCTAGATAACTGTAATAATAAACTATTTGTAAGCAGATATAGCGAAGTAGCGACGTGTAAATGAATTCTATCCATCCTGAAGTCGCATTTACAGGTCACGTAAATCCACATTCCCGTGATGACTTTGATTCAAATTTGGTCTTGCAAAAGACAATCTCGTGACCTAAATTATGGGTCAGGTGTAAAACAGAGTATTAAGACCTTTTGAAAGACCCTTTACTCAATATAAAGATTGTAATGTTACAATACTGGACTTTTGAAGTTAAAGGGTTATTTTGAACCTGATTCGAACTGGATTCTGGGTTCATTAAAAAGTTAACCCTAATCATGGGCAGATAAGCGAGCAGACAAAATGTTCAGATAAAACAGTTTTAGCTACATAACTAATTAATTTGATTTGATTAACAATGAATTTTGTACTACGGAGTATTTTCAAACTGGTTTCCTATTTCAGGTTATATGCATGGCTCAATGAGAATTTTCGCAAGGAATTTAAGCAAGTACTTCCGTGCTTTTCTTCCTCACAACGTGCGTTGAATAGATCAAGTAGAAGATTTATGTCCCAGAGAACGTGTAATGGGAATGAAACTGTTCAAGAGACACTTATGCCTATTCCAATGCAATCTAATGAGGCTGTTGCTGAAGCAACTGTTTCCAATCCCATACAACCCAACATTTTGGAAACAATAGATGAACAAGCGTCAGAGTCTCAAACACCTGTTATTAACATTAACTATCAGGAAGCAACGGCCACATATTTCTCAACTACTAATCAGGTTCAAGTTCACATTCCTAGTTCTTCAGCAAGTGACATCACCTCCAACACCGGATTTGAGTCCCCCCCTTTGATCAATTCAAGTACTCCTTCAGCAGTGAAGTCGACTGATGTAGGTTTTTAAGTGAGATTATAATGACATTTTTTTTTAAAAATCACTCTTATGAATTTTCATCACATAATACGGAATATTGTTTGGTGATCAAATAGTAGAATGAAGTAGAATAGAGTGTTCGACACTCCCATTCCGGAACCAGTAAATGGAAATTCCCTTTTAGTGAAAATCTACGAAGGAACATTGAAGACTCTCGTGACTTTGATGCATCAAGAAAATCGCAGTGTGTAATTTTTAGGCTGCAGAAATTGAGATTTTTGAAGTGAATTTCCTTGTTTTCATGCATTTTACAGCGTAAGGATAATAATTGTTATACATATAGTGAATTGGCTTGACGGCTAATTTAATACATTTAATGGCATAATGGTGTAATAGTCATTGGTCATTGTTACTGAATGTAATAATTCTGTAGAGTATAAACTAGAGAAAACTATCAATCAAGGGAATTGCTCATTCATTTGTTAAAGCTAGCCGTGTATTCTATTAACCATTTTGCTTAAATGTGAAATAGATGCAATAGATGTATGATGGACATGTAAGCAAAAAGCTGGTGCTATCGATATAGCTAATGACGTTAAAGTTTTCTCATGTGTTCAACAATATTCGCTTTTATAGAGATAATTTTACTGTTACTGTTCTGAGAACGAGAACAATTTAGCTTGGCTTTGTCTTAAATTAAATTTTATATATCCTAATGACTCAAAATGTTATATATGTCTTGTTGTTGTTGTAATGCTAGGAGCACTTATTTCAGTCTTACTCACCAATTAGCATGGTGTAAAACAGTAAATAAAAAATTCTGCTCATTTTACTGGGTGTGATGAAATTATATATAGATTTAACTATTTAAAATCGCCAATAAGTACCTGGGCTGAGATATTGCAATATGTTAATTGTTGTTATTAAAAATATTTAAATATCTAAATATATATGAATAATATATATATATACATAATATGAAAATAATATATGTGATAAAATAAACATTTGAAACATGAATGAAATCAACAGTTTACTTATAATACTCGTAATAATATTATGATACAAGATACAATATAGAAGGGAAACGCAAGTGGTATGTGTGTCAAGTCTCCCCAGGGAGTTCGTAATAGAAAAGAAGCATAATCATAATATTTGCTATCTTCTACTTAATCTATTAAATGTAATTCTTGTTAGTTTTATGATCATGTTATGGGTTTAGAAAAAAGGAGTTAATTTTAGAGAACATAAAACTGGAATATTATTATTGTATAAAATGAAGTTGCGAATCAAATGAAAAGAGAAAATAAACTTTCTGCTCATTGCATTGTAGATGAAACGAAAGAAACGAGTTTTTTTTGGATGTAAGATATATTGTGTTCATCAATCACATACATGGCTCTCAGATTCTCATTCTTTTCATTGAATCCTCAACGACCTCAAATCCTAACTTTCACTCACCCCCATTATTATCCCATTGTAATTTAAGCCCATCACACAAGTTTATTCGTCGTAACTCACCACCACCACATCAAGCCACCATCGCCTTAGAATTATTGACAAAGTCTCCGCTTTCACAAACATATACTAGTACACAAGATAATCCCTGTGTTACATCATACACTATTCTATCCTTATTTCCTTCCCTTCATAAAATATCTTCTCCATCCACGTGGATTTCAAATTTTCTGTTTTACTTCCCCGCATACATATTCATTTTCAATAATAACGATGGACAATAGTTGCATAAAATCAATGAGATTCGAATCACGTTCATACCATTCAGAAATTTAGAACTGAAATCATTTTCCCGACCATAAGGCGAATACTGAGTCTGACCTAGTCAGATAATTATCTCACTTTCTCAAATATGGATTTTATCATGAATTTTAGTTAGCTTACGGGATCAGAATAAATCTGACCAAGTCCGAATTATTATTCTTCGTCAGAATTTATTGTATCATGAATCTGACTACTCCATAATTCAAATTAATTCTTTCTGACCAAATCGGAATTAATTTTATTCAACCTAATATTCTTAAATTCATCAACCGTTAACTAATTATACATATTAAATTAATTGTAACTATGAAATTAGATTAATGAAATTATGAAATAAATTCTGACATTGTCAGTATTCTCCTTGGTCGGGAAAATTATTTCAGTAATTTTAGCAGAGTAGTAGGTAATCTCTAAACTGGGTTTGGGTAATTGTTGGAAGGTAAAACGTAATAATCGTTTCCAGAGTGCCATAA
The DNA here is from genome assembly GCA_034695165.1 of Desoria trispinata. NCBI lineage: Eukaryota > Metazoa > Arthropoda > Collembola > Entomobryomorpha > Isotomidae > Desoria > Desoria trispinata. The sequence goes on along the minus strand of JAQFZB010000277.1, from coordinate 337 downwards.
GAGTTATATAGTTTATAGTAGAAATGACCAGGAGAATAAAATGAGAACAATTGAACAGAAATTGTGTTTAATTAATTAATAAAAGCATTTCGTCATATACATTTTGAGTACGTGATTACACGATTATTTGAACAGGTTGTCTCAACATGTGGTCTTTTATGTAAACTGCTGCATCTCCCAACAACATTATAAATTTGCCTGGGAAATTTCAGACTCTTATTCAGGCCAAGTTTTTCATCATGAGAGTAAAAGTGTTGTACAGGAGCATTTGGCACTTGGAAATTCCTCGTCGCTAGTATAATGATAAAACATAAAACGAGTGAAAGTTGAAAACTTG
>JAQFZB010000276.1:0-18037 GCA_034695165.1 Desoria trispinata | reverse complement strand
GGAACTCAGCAATATTATGTTGAAACAGTTATTTTTTTCGACTATGACAATTCCAAATTTTTCAAGCATAATACAGAGGCAATTGTAAATTACATTTTCATACTATTTAAATCAGTGAATATGAAATTCGCAGCGCTTACGGATCTTACATTAAAAATTACTTTCATAGTTAGTGGAATTATTATATGTAGGGCGCCGAATGCGCAACAATTTTTCGAAGCGCAAAGAGTTGCTAATGGAATTTGCATTGAAATTTACCGATTGTTCAATGCAACCGCTAATTGGGTAAAGCTTTAGCCCATGAAATTAGATATTTTATCGATTAAACAATTTTTTTCTCAGGTATACGCTCAAGAAAACTGGATTTCCGCTCATGACGCGTTTGTACTAATTACAGCTGTGCGTCATTATGACTTCAATCAGGTTAAGAAGATGTACGAACGTGGTAATGTAATAGGATTAGGTGGTCTTGGAGGTAACTACATAGCATATTTATATAAGAGATATACATCAGCACTGCATATATACATGCAAATTACAACATATTGAATTTGTTTAGCTGTCTGCAGGAGTATTAGTAGGCGTAAGAGGTATGAACGTGTTGCGGTATGTACTGACGTTGGAGGATTTTGGCATGGAATAAACCATGTTGCGCATGAGGTGTCACATGTTTTAGGAAGCTCTCACGATGGTGAAGGTCATTCAAAGAAATGTCCACGTTAATCAGCTTATGCTAAAACCATTGTTGTATCTTACTGTACTCGAAAAACAATGGGATACAAGTATCATACAGGTACAATTGCATACATACAGTGCAAAACTGACATCATCTTTTTTAAAGTAATCCCTTGTCGATTTCAAAAGCAATCTTGGCAATTTGTGTAATTTTCAAGTAGGGAAAACTGTGTTTGACCACGATGCAAATATAGACGCAATTGAAAGTATTTTGTAATTAATTATGATATTTTACTTTAATACAGGTCTGATGGATACTTCATGGGTTAGTAATTGCTTAAAATAGTTATAAAAATGATTATAATTATCTGTTACTTTCAAACAGGATAGAATAGTAAAAACAGTTTTCGCTACTCAACTTGTTCTACTGGAAGCATTAAGAAGGTGCTTGAAAGTGAACAAGCCAAATGCACCAGAATATCTCAATCAAGGAGACCATTTAAAGTAAGGTAAATAGTGTTTTAATGATAACTTGTTTTAACATTGCTGTTAATTTTTAAGCCTAGTGCTGCCGATGCCAGCCAAGTGCTCTCGTTTAAAGGATTATGTATAAAGTAAAAAAATGCAGATGCATTCCTTAACCCAGAAAGTAACTCAGAGTCCACTATTTGTCAAAAAGTTTGGTGCAACTTTCCGAATGGGGATGGAAGTTACAGGGATGATAGATTAACTCATGTAAAACAAACGGAAGATGATATTTATATTATACAACAAGTCCATTATATAATTGTATACCATGTAATTCTTTAAAATTCAGATTGGAGAAAACTTCATCTGCGCAACAGGGAAGATATGTCGCGATGGAGAATGTGTTGCTGTAACCAGAATCGGAACGACGTAGTAAAGCAAGTGTTAGGCTAACTGCGAATTCAGAGAATATAAATATTTAATTCTTTATGTATTATTCATCCAGTACGTTTAATAAGTTTTTAAAAGTATGTCAATATTAAATGCTAAAACGGATACCTTGAATTCTTGAACTGAAGGATATCGTTGTTGATAAATTAAACTTTTATATGTAGATAAAAAATTCCCATATCGCCTTTTTAAATTGAATTCTAAAGCACAATTGTTAATGTGTTTATAAATAAAATGCATGACTATAATTATCAAACGCATGCATTTATTAAAACAATGACATTTAAATGCTTATGAATACTTTCGATGAGTTAATATGTTTCATGTCAGTACCATTTTATTATCAAAGCTTCTTAATTTTCATATAAATTTAATCTAGACCACTGCTAGTCCCAGACAATTAAATTTCAAATACAGGATCGCACAACCGCCGCATGTGTTTACTGACGAAGGTATTTCATTAGTCAGGCTAAATCCAAAATTGTAGCAATATCTAAATGATTTTCAACCTAACCGAAGAAATCGGGCTGTTTCCCATGAAGTTCATTCATCCACTTGGTCGCATCCTATAGTTCGAATTGGAGATTAAGTCCGAAAGACGTAATGTCGTAATGTTGAATGTCACATTGACGCTGTCGCAATTGTCGTAATGTCGTATTCGTCCAATGTCTCATTGACGCATTGACGAATTTTATATATGTCGTTCGATGGCTCAATACTATTGTAAAGTTAACTCGTCAAATGAATTCGACGACATTAATTAGTCCGACAAAAGGGCTTATGTGTCAATCCTGTCCGTCTGTCTGTAAACACTATAACTCACGAACGCGCTAACCGATTTAAAAGATGCAAGAGGATTGTTGAATAATAGTTTTGTCTAAGTTAAATTCTGGCGAGTATTCCCCTGTACCTACAAAACAAAGTGCAGGTACACAAACCAAGGAACCGTCATAAATCGGATTGTAGTTTTGCTATCTACTTAAAAATATATTTGATAAATGTTTCTGAAACTTTTTACGATTTTGATTTTAATTATTAGTATTATAGTAACAATACATTCTGATTGTTCTCAACGTAGACAAGACCTTATTTAGACCATGCAACGAGTTTTGTTGTAATTGTCAGAATGGTTGTGATGATGTTTGCCAAGCAATATATCGTTTCAATTGGTTTAGTTAAATTCATTATATGACTATTTTTGTTATTATAAAAATGGCACAAAATAAACTCATAACAGGGGTACCACTGCCATTTAAATTTAGTGGAGGTAAAAATGAAGATCTTTTCAAATATTTGCAAGTTTCAATTGACCGGTGAAGCCAATGTTTGGACACCGAAAATAAAAGTAGTACAATTACCTAATTATTTAGAACGAACTGCCTTTTGTTGGTATACCATATTTAAAGGTTTATTACCATCCAATGTCAATATTAATAATCCGATGAATTTAAAAACGGTACAAGAGGTTCTGGAGGCTATTAGGTCGAAAGGAGAAACGGATTATCTTATAAACCAACACCAGAATGAATATCAGACATTTACTATACAGGTTTCCACAGAAGTTCAATCCATGGTGGAAGTAGCCAAGGACATAAAAAGTTTACTTGCCACTTTAGCCTTAAATGCTGCTTCTGAAGGTCAAACTCAAACTAAATATAAAGAAAGGGTAGCAAGCATACCACGGGAGGTTGAAAAACAACAAAGGCACAGTGAATGTTACCATTGCCATAGAAAGGGTCATCGACGGAATAAATACTGGGAATGGTAAACTTGAAAAGTTTTGCAAGGCGGAAAACGCGCAGAGGCGCGGTGCCCAACACCTAATTGGTCAACCGCCGCCACAAAATCCGCATGTTTAGATCAAAATCCGAAACCATTATTCATATTCAATAATGTAAATAAAGAATTAGTTAGGTTTGCTGGCCAGATAAATACTACCATACTGGCTGGGACGGCACGGAGAGTGAAAATAGAAAATATCAAACCATTAAACTCTCTATACCTAATTCAAATGACAGATAGTTTAAGAATTTTACAATTATTTATGCCTACATTTATTTTGAGAGAATAATATCAAAGTGATATTAGTATACAGGTTATAAATATAACAGAAAAATCGATTAGCATCACAAAAGATCAGATTATAGGCACCGTCTTATTTTTGGATGAATTTCCAATAGGATTTAAAGAATTTGATTTTTCAAAAGAAACATTAGAGACTACTTGAAGAAGTTCCGATGGGTAATGATGATTGTATTTTGCAGGAGATACATAAATACAGATACTCCTATGGATGTAAAGGAGAAATTAGCGTCCTTGTTGAGTAAATATAAATATGTTTTTGCACGCCAAGAAGAACTGGGCAAAATAAATTGCTACAAACATAAAATACAATTAATACATGCAGCAAAACCGGTTATGTAGCAAAAAGGCTCCATATAGAAAACCACCACGACTGGAAGAATTTGAAAAAAATAAGGTGCAAGAACTTCTAAAGCAAGCAGTCATCCGACCGAGTCACTCACCGAGGTGTATGGGTATGGTTAAAAAGAAGTCATAAAGATCATTTAAGGCATACAACACCTAGATTTGCCATCGATTGTAGTCCTTTAGATTCTGTTACTCTCAAAGATGCATATCCAATTCCCAACATTCAGACTGTATTAGATTGGATAGGATGCCGATCTACATGTATGTCTATAATGGATTGTAAAAGGTTAGGGTTTTGGGGTGTACCTTTGGATGAAGAGAGCATACCTTTGACTGAATTTACAACACAAGCCGGATTTTTTGAATAGTTAAGATGCCGATAGGAATATCAAACGGAAATCCAGCTTTTCAAAGAGCTATTTCGATCATACTGTATAGATTGCTTCCTTTTTGGAGGAACAACTTTTCAGCATGTAGCACCTGCCTATTTACTATCGGATAATGGAACAAATTATATTGCTAAATTATTAGTTCATGCACAAATGTATAAGGTTCAGCATACATTTATTACGCCGTATAATTCAAAAGGAAATGGCATATCTGAAAGATTAAATTCATTGGCAAATATGATGCGAAAAAGTCAATATCACATTGATTGGGATACCAAATTGCACCAATTAGCATTTGCATATAATTCAGCTAAATCAGAAACAGCAAAACAATCTCCGTTTGCAGTTACTCGAGGATATGAGCCAACATTTCTATATCATTATGATATAGATCATTATGATATTATGAAAAACAAATTTTAAATAAAACTCAAGAGGACTTAATCCATAATAGAGGGTTAGTGAAAAAGGAATTAAATAAAGAGTGTCATTAAGAGAGGCTGCTAAACGGAAACCAGTACACTATAAAATAGAGTTCAAATAGGGTTTAAATGGGGTTTAAATGGCGTTCAAAGAAGGTTTAAATTCAAATTGGGATTGTATGTCGTTCAAGTGGGGTTCAAATGTGGTTCAAATGGGGATTAAATGGCGTTCAAAGAAGGTTTAAGTTCAAATTGGGACTAAATGACGTTTAAATGGGGATTAAATAGGGTTCCACGGGGTTCAAATGGGGTTTAAATGGGGATTAAATGGCGTTCAAAGAAGGTTTAAGTTCAAATTGCGCTTAAATGACGTTTAAATGGGGATTAAATAGGGTTCCACGGGATTCGAATGGGGTTTAAATGGCGTTCAAAGAAAGTGTTAGTTCAAATTGGGTTTAAATGACTTTCAAAAAGGGTTCAAATGGCGTTCAAATGGCGTTCAAATGGCGTTCAAATGGGGATTAAAATGGTTCAAATGAGGTGTAAATTTCGTTCAAATGGGGTTCAAATGTGGTTTAAATGGGGTTTAAATGGCGTTCAAAGAAGGTTTAAGTTTAAATTGGGATTGTATGTCGTTCAAATGGGGTTCAAATGTGGTTTAAATGGGGTTTAAATGGCGTTTAAAGAAGGTTTAAGTTCAAATTGGGATTGTATGTCGTTCAAATGGGGTTCAAATGTGGTTTAAATGGGGTTTAAATGGCGTTTAAAGAAGGTTTAAGTTCAAATTGGGATTGTATGTCGTTCAAATGGGGTTCAAATGTGGTTTAAATGGGGATTAAATGGCGTTCAAAGAAGGTTTAAATTCAAATTCGGATTAAACGACTTTCAAATAAGGTTTAAAAGGGGTTGAAATGGCGTTCAAATGGGGATTAAATGGCGTTCAAATGAGGTTTAAATTTCGTTCAACTGGGGTTCAAATGGGGATTAAATGGCGTTTAGATAAGGTTTAAGTTCAAATTGGGATTGTATGACGTTTAAATATGGTTCAAATGTTGTTTAAATTGAGGAGTAAATCTTGCGCATCAGTCTTTCATAAAAATCAATCAAATCGTTGGGCGTCTAATTGATTCCTTCACAATTCAGTATAAAAAGCACCATTATGTGCGTTTTTTATGAAAATTCGAAATTTGTGTTATTTTTGTAATTTAGTATTTTGTAAAATATACAGAAACAGGCAGCCAATGAGCACTTCATTGCAATAACATGAATTAATCATTTTCACCCGAAATAGACTGTTTCGAATAAATAAAATAAATTTCGAATAAATTCTCTACTTTGTAAAGTTTCTCTAGTGTGATATGCAACAAGCAATTTCTTTTGCTGAGGTAATCCCAAAGAAATATTGTGATTTCCTTGACTTCGGTTTTGAAATTATATATGCTGACTATTTGTACACTTATAACAGACATCAAATAAACAATTTGCATAAAATATTTATACTTTCCGGACTACATAAATTTTGGACATTTCATTTAGAATGGGCAAAACACTCAATTGAGTATTGGATCAAATTAAGAGAAAAGTTTAAAATTAACAAGACATTCGTAGACCCAAAGAGTGTTCAAATCACGAATAATGATGATAGACCTTGATTGCTCAAAACGTTTCTTAATGAAAAATACATTCCGAGTAAGGATTTCATTACTGTGCTTAATATTAGGCAGTTTTTTTTAATTTGTAGCATTCTTTTGATCATTTCAGTTTCCAGAGCCTTTTTGAATTAATTGGAATAGTATTTGCATGCTACTAAGTTCAAGAAATTTTAAGATTTTTAAAGAAATTGTTAATGAGAATTCACAGGCATTTAGGACAACATTGTGAATGTTACTTTACAGGGGTTCCCTTTATGAAACGTTTAATAGACATCAACAATTAAACGGAATTCTTATATCATTTCCTAATGTTATGTTCAGTACATCTTCCACGAATTTTAAGCAGATCAGTATCGTTATATTGATTGATTGTTTAACGTTTAAATGATAAAATTGCTCAGTATTATATATTTTAACCATTCTTAGAATGATTTTATTGAAAATCACAAATCATCTCGTAACAGACGCCCATATTTATTTCCATAAATACTCTGCAATTTATCTCTACATATTCTACTGAAGTAGGTGTATAGATAACTAATCGATCAACATTCGTTTAATCATGCATTATTAGAGCTGTTATGAAAAGATGACGTTCACAGTTGCGCACGTGCTAGTATTTTAAAGACCATTGTTTACTCGTAAGTTTAGTTATGGGCATTGCCAGATATACATAATTTTTTCAATTGTAAATATTTTAGGTCGAATTCAAGGTACAATTTAATTGTGGAATCAATAAACTATCTATCGTACTTATTATACAAGTCTTATACTAGTATCTGCTTTTGCAAGGCATAGCTGTATAGCTTTACGAACTAATTGTAAGATTCAACTATTTCAAATAACTCAGAAATTACAAAAGTAATGTCATGAATTTAGATTGAAAGAGTTGGGTCAATGTGATATATCTCCAAACTTAGAACATAATATGAAATCATGATTAATAATATCCATAAATTATATTAGTAATCATTTTTTGATTACTATTGAGTGATTGAACTTATTGATTAATGTTTAATACGATTTATTGGAATAAATTATTTCTTGTAATATTCAAATATAAATGTTTATTTCAAAGCAAGCAGTGCTCTGAAGATCCCTCTCGTCACCGCTTTTAAAAATTTAAAGGCAGACAAGTGATTAATTTTAATAAATCCTGGCATTTCCACCCAAAGAGGTCTAAATGATTTCTTCAGCCTCCTAATATATCTAGCTTCCTCTGCATCCCTCCACTTTGGACGCCATTCTCTTTTTGTCTTTTTGCTTTCAGAATAAACCCTTCCGCCGATGGATAACATAAAAAAAGCCCAAATTAAAAACACTGGAGGTGCCCCAATGCCAAAGAGCACTTTTGTAGAAGAATTCATTTCCCCATAGCTATAGATTAATGTGTATGCAAAAAACACATTCATATAACCCGCCGCAACCGGATAAGGTATGATCATGGGGCCGTATATTTCACACATTAGTTTTAACCAGTATTGTATGCTCCGATAGATGAGGGGAAATCCCTCCAGGGAACGAATCCTGGCAGAATAGCTGTAGACCTTCTGGTTTGTACGGAGCTCTGTGCAAATCAAAGGGGCCAAAATCAGGAAAGTTGATAGCATGGATTGAACATGGACTATGAGGAAACAGTGGTTGAAATATCCAAGAAAAGTGTACAAAATGGCCGATAGTATACGAACGTAGAGGTGGTAACTCCAATTATAAGGTAGTATTGAGAAAACAACAACCCCAGAGTCCGGCACAAGGAATACAAATGCACCAAATGAAAACGGCAATGCAAGAAGAAAAACGGTTATCGGAATCGTCCCCAGGAAATAAAATTTGTTGAAATACCTTTCAAAATCCGATATTGAGTTGCAAAAATACTTTTCTGAAAAATGAAAATAAGGTCTTATAATATTTTTTACAATAATAATAAGAATAACTGCTTATTTTGAATTTAACAAACCTTTTAAAAATAGGAGAAAGTGAATATTAGAATTGTGCTTCTGAATTATCTCTTCAGGAGTAAACGCCAACGGAGCATTTGGAAGAATGTATAAGACAACAAGACATAAACAAACAATGCATAAGTACTTGTTGTTTAAATCTCCTTCCAACCAAAAACGAAGAATCTGAATAGGGAGAAATACAAGCGCGTAGAAAATATCCAAGCAAAAGACACAGATAAATTTTAAGTAATGCTTTCTGTTAAAAAATACGTTTATATCGTATTTAACTGATTTACTCATTGGGATTTTGAATAAATTGGAAAACATTAAAATGAAGTAAAGACTTGCAAAATATTCTTTTGTTAACATGATTTAAGTTAATGGATGACAACAACTATGCTTTCAAGGAACGAGGAATCTAGAGTAGTTGGTTATGTTAAGGTTGTTAAGGCCACTGAAAATTTTTTATTGTTAGTTTTATAGTATAATAGTTTTAGTTTTCATGATCATGACACGATTTCATATCAAGGTTTTGGATAACCTAAATAAATATATACTATTTACCATGTATTTACTACCCTTGCGAGTTAATGCCCCAGACAATGGGAATTCACATTGTAATAATAAGTAATAAAATAATAATATCGTATATGTCCGTATCCGAATTGTATTTTTAATTTCTGATAAAAAATAATTCTTGTAATTGGTGAGGTTCAAAAGTAACTCTGTATGTAGAGTTGTTATTAGTCAAACACATTAATGATAGAGCCTCGTTTAACCTACTTTATTGAATTAAAAATTCAATAAATTAAATTTCAACACGGAAGTGAATATAATCCTTTGAGGGATTTTATTCTCGTTTAATTCATTATGGTTTGCATTCATTTTTATTGTGCAAAAATAATTTTTAATGGTTACATGACACAACTGTTAGTTCCACTCCATATAACCCTGTTTGGGGTCCATTGTAATATTGTACGTATAAAGTCAAATTAATCTGTATTTTTTTAATAATTTGCATTTCTGTTTGGAAGATAAACTTTGTGCAAAAAATTAAATTGAAATAAACAATATATTGATATTTTAAAAAGTTGTCCCTCTATTATTTAAGTATTTTATTTAGTGGCTTTAGCGACTTATACGAACGTCTTGTCTTTCAGTTCATCATTGATTTTTTTGAAATTTCTTTTATATTGTTCAGAGGATGTCCTAGGTGATCAAATTTATCAAAGGAACCTATTCAGGTTTTAAGGTGATGGCGCTTGGTCAAATGTCATAGACCTTTTTAACTCAATGAGGAGACATTAAAGTGGCTTTCCAAATATAACATTGCTCCAGTGATCTCCAAGTCAGGATTTAAAGGTTTTAAAGGTTAAATTTAAAATTGCAATGATTTGTTCAAGCTACCTTGCTACGACTGTTTTACAATATAAACCAAATCATGGTCATGTTGCTTGGGTATGTTTACCTGTGCAAGGGATGAATACTATACAATAGATTTTCAAAATTATTAAAAAAAAACGTTTTTTGAAATTTATGATAATAATAACATAATGATAATAATCTGTTAAAACTTCATAAAGAACATCCACTTCCCAATATTATAAAATATATCCGTGAATTCATGCTTAAGGTTTGCTTGGAAACCAGTGCCTCAACTCAGAAAGGCAACCAAATTATATTCTAGCTTTACGACATAAAAAAAGTTTTGTCCTAAAAATTCGAATATTTTATCCTTGTGATGTTTGCAGTTTCCTTGACTATGGCCGATTTAAAAGTAAAAGGTTTTGCATTATTTAGATATTTTTTCATTAATTTAATATGATTGGTTTTTTGTCACGAATGCTTTAGGCTAGTGAAAAAATATCTACAATCATTTGTATTGTATGCAATCTTTATCGTACTCAATAACAATATACGATGTTTTCTAAATTTACAAACAAGAAGTTGTTCAATGGCGTACATTGATTGCAAACACATTGGAAAAATTCCGATTAGTTTTATACCTTACACTTTAATTGAAATTTTATTTGAACATCCGATCTTTTGAAATTCGGACAGTTCCAACCTTTTCCTTTATTATCTTCTGGTTTAATGGTCTTTAGCAAAGAATCATTAAACAGGCTCTTTGCAATCAATAAACGAAAAATTGGGGAAGAGTTAGACACGATTTTTTTAGAAGTTTCGGAAATCGGTACGTAATTTTGCAGCCAATGCCTCCAAATTGATCCGGCACTTTAAATTTTGGAAATTTTCTTATTTTTAAGTCTTATTTTTCCACACGTTTTTATAGAAAGTCCAGTCACTTCCATATCAGTTTTATTTTAATAATAGTAAAAATAATTTTAAGCAATAATACTATATAGTTGTTTTCAAAATTTCATTAAATTAAATTGTCAGCTTTAAAAAGATTCTTGCATTTTAAGCTTCATGTTCAGTTCCAACAATACCATCTCAGTCAATCAAACTACTTGTATCATAAAAAAATAAACATGGACACATATGTAGTTATCCGTTCATTTCTGGCTTATAATTAGCATGGATCCGAGAGTAGAAAAGCAGAAATTCTGAATCACAAGGGGCGTGTCCTTGTCAATAAAATTATTCGCAAATCGGATTTTCAGTTGGAGACAACCTTTAAAGCATTTTCTGACATACGACGTCCTGCTCCCCTTAAACTTTTGCAAAAGATGTCCAGATTTGGTTCTAATGAAGGCCGCTACTGTGAACCATGCAACGTTCACCAACAATGTGTCCAAAGATGACAATGCAAACATCAGAATAACTTCGTTGTTCAGTTCGGCCCTAAATCTTATCAAAGTCATCATAGATACAATTTCCATGAGTGGAGCTCCAAGTGCATATGTTGGTAGAATCCTCCACCGCATACAATCGCTGTAGCATGTCTCTACTATTTTGAGAGTTTGGTATAGTCGATATATTCTCGTTGCAGTTAAATCATCTGGTATATTGATTTCCGAAAGACTATGTCCGAAAAAAAGTTATTCCGTAACATAAATATCAATATTTATAACGCTTAATAACATACCGTTGAAGAACCTGAATACATTTTAAAAACCAAAACGTTCCAGCCAATCCAACAGCGATGGAGAAGAAGGAAGCCGAAGACACAATAGCGGCTGCAATCATGATTTCAATCCAATAAATGAAAATCCAGTAAAAGGGTCGATATTCATTGGATTTACAAAAGGACATTGAAGATCCTAGAAACGGTGGCATACATGGGTTTACCGCCATCAAGATAGCCGTTCCAAAAATTATAATTGCCAATGTAATCGGTAGGCATGGAAACAACAGGATAGAAACGATTTTGTCCACATTTGTTACTCGATAGCAGGGGTCTAAAATAAAACAAATTCTTAAACTCAAAAAAGGGTGTATTATAATCAAAATACAATTTTAAAAATATTTTTTTTGTATGTATAGAGAAGGATGCATGATTTATGCTCACGTTTCCTCAGTTCTTTGTCGAGTTCTTGAATAAAGGAAATCAATTGTGGTATTCCTCGGCAGTTGCTAAAATCCATGATGTAAGAACAACATGCAACCAAGAGAATCAAAAGTCCAGTAGCCAAACACATTGATCCCATTGTCATATTTGGGTTTCTGAAAGAAATCAGCGTCTGCATCACCAACATAATTGTGTAGATTCCAATTAGCGTCATCTTAAACCTGTAACGGATAATTGTTTTCTTTGAACACGTTACTGTGGTGCCTAGGTTATTCTGCCCCTTAGCCCATTTGTATGGGAGAAAACCAAATGGAATCATGTTGCAGAAATTTAAATTGTATGGCACGAGCTTCAAGTAAATGCACCCTTCCATTTCATATATGTTTTAGGAAATTGAAGTTTTGTTTCGCGTTGGAAACAAGTTCACGACGAATTACTGACTAGTAAAAGTTTGGGCGAAATGCGTTTGCGAACGTCTGAATTGATTTGTTGGAAATTTGAAGTAGATATGTAGCCTACAGAGGAAGTCTTAAATAAATACCTAGTCATGCTTAGTTCTAATCAATTTTTAATTACCCAACCCTAATTATGTTTAGAATTCCTTTGAGTTTGGAAGACAATATTTTCAATCTAATTATACATTGTACATTTATAGCAGTTGTTATTGAATTCATTAAATTTTAAAATAATTTATAATTAATAAACGTTATCAGAATGGTTTATTGGTATTCATATTCCTCGAAAACAGGATAAAATGATTATTAGAATATGTAAATAGTTATAAATATTTAAATATCTGGCTAATGGGCAGTTGTGGATGCCGCATCAAGAATAATTTTATTAAATAATGAAATAATTGCCTTTATATTTTAGTTTTCTCCCCATTCTATATGCCTGCTTTTCATTGCAGCAGCACCTTATGAAATCCGATTATTTTAATTTACCTAAAAGTTTTCCATGAAATTTTTCTTGGGAAATCATGAGATTTGGTACACTTTTGAAATTTTTGTAGAATGGAATGGAAACTAAAAGTCCCCAAAATGAAAACAACGGAGATACCCGTTTTTCTATTGAATGGCCACTTAAGCCCAAATACCGAAGATCAAAGTTGAGATAAAAACTCTTCGATTGGGGACATGAGTGGTGAAAAGAGTTGCTGAATTTTCACTTCTCTTTCGCTTATTCTTTTCAAACCTCAAATAATTCTCGTTCACCTATTCTCTAGTTTTTGGTCAACTTAAGTAGTCAGGATTATTATTTTTAGTCAGCATGTGTTGATTAGTCTAACCATGTCAGCAGTAGAGGCCGAAAGGAATGCTTGGAAATTATATTGTTTGGAATACCAAAAAGTTACTTCACTTCGTGTTAAGTAAAATGCTTAAAAAAACATGTTCTTCATTAAGTCTCTCATTTATTCCCTTTCTTGAATCAATCAATGAAATTTGTTCAAAAGTGTAAATAAATTACATAATTTATAATCCATTAATGAATAATTAGTTATTAATTTTGATCAATTAATAAAATACAATACATTGAACTCCAACAAAGGTAAATATAAGACTGTTTGAAGGAATCGTCATATCTTATTTCATGGTTGTAGCCTCATGTAATCCCTTATTATTTGCATTGAGTAATCAACATTTTGCTCTAAATCCGTAAGATTTAAAGTTTTTGTGTGTCAGAAAAAGAAATAGATGGAAATATAATTAATGAGTACAATGAACACACGCATGCATTTGAGTTGTATTTAAACTATTTCAACGATAAACTGTAAACAAACATCAATTCTTAGAATTTTACGATATTCATTAAAATACTACTATAACCAGATTAATTCTACATTTATGATTTTTCCAGGATGAATTTACGTTAATCGTTTTAACAAAATACAAGATAGTGAATACAAATGTCAATTAATTGAATCTCATTCCAAAGACTGTGTTTCACTTGTTGCTGGGTAGAAACAACGTGTTTCAGCAGAATTCATCGGGGGTTTGCTTTTCCCATGTTCCATGCATTCTTAAACCCCGGCCCAAGTCCTAACTATAAATATTCTTTGCATGCATTGAGCTTAAAGTAGGGTTTTCTGGTGATTTTACATTCCTATGCTTCGTTTGCAGACTTGTTTTTTCCCTCCAATTTCCACTCCTCAGCTGTGAGCTAAAACAACATCCCGCTTTTTTACTTGTCTACGTGATTGTATTTACTTTCACCGTGTATAGTTTATTATCACAAGTTATTTAAAAAAAATAAATACTCAAAATCAAAAATGAAGCAAAGAAAAGCCAGAAAATCAATTGGGGGACTGCTACCAAATAAAAGTAAACTTATAACGGATTATTTCAAAAGGAATTGTGACAGACAAGTGATTTGTGATAATTTTCTGGAGGATAATTTGGCTCAGCCGGAACTTAATTTAAGTTTTGGGGCTTCTCCTATAAAAAAGTCTGAAAATGAAATTAATCTGAAAAATGAAACAGCTACAGAATCACAATTACCATCTCTATCCACTCAGTTTGATTTAGTGAAAGTGATTGAACTTGATTTAACATTTGGAAGGGATAATATAGAATCTACTCCTACTCATTTATTTCAAAAGGAATTAAAATATGGTGCACAAAATCAAAATGTAAGATTGTTATTTGTTAGTAATTATTGTTCTTAAAGTTCAGATGTTTAAATATATGGTAATTGACTTTAGGGAAATCAATTCAATCCCTTAGCTGATGACGTTACGGACAATCAGTATGGAGTAAGTCCTGTAGTTGGAATTCAAAGCGTCCAGATGAAAATGAAAGCCCTTGGGAGCATTCAGATCGACAGGGATTCCCTTAAAGGACATCCATATACGTGGAAAATCAAAGTTTCAGATCCAGGACCCTGGAATGAAAATGGATCTATTAATATTAGGAAGGAGGGGACTCACTACCTAAAAAATCCAACTGAAATAAAATTAATTCCTGAGGAAGTTCCAGAACCAAGGATCAGGCTCAGGCATTCAAGATCAGACAAATCCAATTACCAACACGTATTAAGAGATAAACTTCAGAAAAATTTATTTCCAAATGTTAGTGCTAAAATTCCTCCAACAATGTCTAAATCTGAAGTATTTGCCATAAAAGATAGAAAATCCATTCAAAACATTGCAAATGAATTATTATTTTCCGCTAAATATCAATAGTTGATTGTGATAGAATCAGTTCTCTTTGGCTGAAATGTATTTGGATATTATACTAAATAATTATATTAGTGTTTTTTTATAATAATTTAATTTAATGTTGGAAATGTCGACGAGAAAAGCTCAAATCATTCCATTATGGGACGCGAATAAATTACCTTTACCCCTTCTAACGGCCATGTTTTTTTCAAAGCAGTTTTATTTAATTGATGCATAAATTTATTAACAGATGTGCTCAGCAATGCAGCCATTGGATTATAAATTCCCCAGTTCATATATCTGATAGATTCCAATACTTTTGTATGGTTGTTTATTGATTTTGGATCTTAAACATAATTTATAGTATTTCTGTTTATCTCCTTGGTTATATAGGGTATGTAATATACTAGGATTAAGGATTTTGATTAAACATATGTTTTGTATTATCTGTGAAAAGCATACCATGAAACATGAACAAACGTGACGACAATTAAGGTCTCCTGATCATCTGTAATCATTCTAACAGACTTTGTCCACATCAATAATTTTCCGAAACGCCTAAAGCGCTAGCGCCTTTGACCCCATTTGATTGCCTAGACAAGTCAATAGACTGCTTTTCGATTTATGCCCAATACTGAATTGCTTAATGTTGTACTGTTATTAAGGGGTGTAAACCCCTTTATAAGATCGTCTTATCCGTCTGTCCGTCCGTCTGTCCGTCCGTTGGTGCTCTAACTTTCGAACGCGTTGACGGATCTTCACCAAACTTTGTACATAACCTCTATAGCATGAGAACAACTGACTATGTTTTTGGACCCTGTAGGTCAAGAGGTCACATGGGATGTAAGGGAGGTCAAAATGTCAAAATCGAGTAAAGTGTCGATTCTAATAGGTCTTCGTGTGGGGAATCCGATTTTGACGTTCAATTTGACCTCCGATGATCCCATGACCTTCAAGGGGGCAAGGGGCCATAAAAGAGGTAAATGCCTATCAAAAGGTCAACATCGGGTAAAGTATCGATTCTAATCGGTTTTTATATGGGGAATCCGATTTTGATGTTCATTTTGACCTCCAATGATCCCGTGACCTTCTATGTGAGGTCAAAAGGTCAAAGTTGAATAAAGTTTCAATTATAACGGGTTTTTTGGACACAGACTTTGATTTTAAAATTCGTTTTATGAGACGGGCAGACTAAGACGTGTAGGTTTGGTTTACACCCCTTGGTTACATTCGTTGTAACGGTTTATTATAGGTAGAATTGTAGGTGCCAGTCATTTTTATATGTAGTTAAAAAACATATCATCCATAGTGGTATTGAATTTAAAGTCTCTAGAAACTGTATGGTACATTCTGATACGTTAATCATTGCTGTTGAAAGTTATGCAGCATAATTGCGGTGACTAATAAAGAATATTAGTTGGTCATTATGTTTCTCTAAAACCTATATATACGCCATGTATGCGACACGATAGCTATGGAGAACATCGCGACCTTTTTTATATTAGGTAGAAGACAAAATAATCAAATTACAAAATTTAAATATTACAATATAGTAGATTTATTACGTCATGTCATTCATAAGTTTCATAATCAATGGGAACTGGGTTCGATATACACGATATTTTCCAAATCATTTTACGTGATCAATTATTATCTTTAAAGAGTGGCGATTTGCACACAACCCAAATTATTGTAACGGAAGAAATCAATCCAAAGATTCCAAATCTATTGCGTTCTAGATTATTTGGCCTATATGTTGTTGCATCTGAAATTTTGTTTTTTGGAATTTTTAAATTCCAAACCAGTAAAAAATTCATTTTTCGCCGTGGGTAATTTTATCGAAGACCACTGAAATCCTAATTTAAACCGAAATAATGTTTGTCGTAATGGAACGATTTGGTTCGGTCGGACCAGTACTTCAAAAATGACGATATTTAGAAAAAGGGCTCGTCTGGCGCAACCGTATACGAAGGGGGACAAATAATGTCATAGAATCCAGGATTCATTCATTTTCAATTTTAGAATATCTAACAAAAATAAAAAACCGTTACAACAAATGTACCCAAGGGGTTTAAACAAAACCATGCACGTCTTAATCTGTCAAATCACTCCAATCACTCAATTTCCAAATCACTAAAAATTTGACACACTTTGAGGTGACAGGGGACATAATAGACTTTCTACATAGAATAGTTAGATTGTGAAGTAGCGATAGTTAGCCAAATTATTAAGTTGGAAAAAGTTATATGTTATTAAGTAGCAAAAACTATATTTTAAACGTTGCATATTATTAAGTAACTTTTTACATAAGCTCTAAATGCATTAATTTTAAATTTTTCAACTTCGAATGTAACCTGTGTACGTCCAAATTAATTATGTTTGCAAAATTTCGTTATCATTGGATGACGCGTTATTGGATTATCTTGACCACATACATACAGACTTGATAATCCCATAAGCCTTGGCTCGGCCTAAAAACCGTTACAACGCATGCAACAAAGGGGTGTAAAAAATCCACACATATTCGTCGGACACTGGCTTGTCGCGGTCGTCTGTCTGTCTGTTAATGAACATTTATAAAACATGTATATTAAACATTTTAAAATATGTATGCGATTATTTTTTATTTCAGGTGAGATAATTGTTGTGCCTAGTGTTTCTCCTATGAATGCAACAAAAGTATTCGAATTCGAAATAACACCTCCCGGAGAAGAAGGGGTATATAATTCAAACCCACGACCAACACCTAAAATGGATTTTAAAACGAACGTTAATTTTAATCCAGCAGTAAATGGTACTAATAAGTTTGACATTTATAAAAACAACTTCAAAAATGTTATATGGTTATTGCTATGTTTTTTTTTTTGCATATGGCGAACTGCAGGGGTTCGACCAGAAGTCTCCTAAAAGAAAGAATATTCGACAGCCGTGTGTAGACCTGAAGAACAAACTGTTGAGGTTCCAATAACTGTTGATCCTCAT
>JAQFZB010000275.1:0-18097 GCA_034695165.1 Desoria trispinata | reverse complement strand
TACCAAAGATATACACACATTTGTGTAGTTCGTCCTCAAAGGAAAGCCAAGGACTACACATATGTGTGTAGTCCGTCCTCAAGTGGTTAAACAGATTAAAATTGGACAAATGTTTCTTTGTGGGGGCTAGATTCATATAATGTCACAAAACTAAATAGAAACATTTACGGTTTAATTTAATTTATAATATAATTAGAAAGTTGTACAATTAAACTAGAAATACATATGGGAATAAATTCTTAATTACCAATATGAGACAATCAATGTTCTTGAGTATGTATATAATAGATACCCGTTTGCTTACTTATCCTTCTGGTTCAAGGAAATAGAATTACATCAGGGAATTTATTTCAATGAACTCTCATGGTCCATTTCCCGTGAAATCTCCGTTTAGTCTGCTCGAAACCAATACCAACCGGATTCTCACGAAATACATCCAAGAACTAAAGCAATCTAATACATTAAAGTAAAGTCCATATGGGGACCTAAAGAAAGCATGCCTTTTGTCAATTAAGTTAATGACGTGGTTTATTATAATGGAGAAAGTGATATTAATTGTATGCTTTTTCTGTAAATAAATCTCTTTATAATGCAAATACCAAGAGATGCATATCAAGTAACTTATTTAAGTATGAACAAACGATATCAGTTGAATTTAATGAGACTCAGAGAGAGAGAAATAATGATAAAAGTTGCAACTTTGTATATTTCTATATATTATTATTGCCTAATTTAAAATACGATTAATAGTATTTCATAAGATGATACTCAAAAATCAAAACAAAAAGTTCTGCATTGTAAAATAATGCTTCTGTGCAACAGAGAATAAACAAATAACTATTAAATTACTATTTTAATTGAAAACATGAAAAATTGTTTCACTGATAGAAAAACAGCTGCAGGTAGTTTTGAATGTTTAATTAAATTCGAATTGGTTAAACTTACTCAGTAAATTCTGCTTTTGCTTAACTTACTGGAGAAAAATAATTAAAAGCAAGAGAATGTAAACAGAAAATAAACGAGCTTTAAAAAATAAGTTTTTTTTCAGGAAAACAAAGCACCTTCATCGTTCACTTAGCATAATCTTCTATTGAATTGATAAAAAGGAGGTGAAAGCCCTATCACAAGGTTTTCCTATAATGAGTCCATCATAAGTACATTTACACAACCATTTACCAAAGTGCACACCAAGATGCTCTTAACATGTTTTCTCCTCTTATTTTTCAACAACACAATTCTAGTACTTGCTTTTAAGAATCCCGAAGTAAATATTATTTACTCCTTGGCCAAAGTAGAATAAGGGGCTGCGAATTTCTGCGAAATTTGTAATTCCTAATGATAATTAAACACAACCAATATTTTCATGTGATGGGGTTTACTGACTGATTCCAAGGACGAGAGAAAAGAACCCCATAAACGGGAATTATATACGATTAACTGTTTTATATTTTTGTTCCAGATGTTTCAGTATAAAAATAAGCAGGTGTCTTGTAATTAAGTGAACCTGATATGATTGTCACTCAAATTCATAGCAGAATTGTGAATTATTGTGTGTCAACACCTTCACTTAATACTTTTCTACTTAATGACGCAAGAATGTTAAACAGGTGTTTTTAATATTTAGGTAATAATAAACAATTTTACAAAGAAACTGCTAACGTGTGATTACAAAAAGTTTGGTATTGTTCAAGGTAATTGCGTAGTTGTTTTGTTCCCTTAGCTTTAATATAGTATGTAAAAACATTAAAAATCAAATACGTATTTTGCATTGTTTTACTTGAAGAACTATATTCGATTTGCCATATAATTGGCAATTTAATACCTTTCAAACTATTATTTTTTTAATTTTTAAACACCCCAAATTTCATGATTGGTAAATGACCATAAAACCATACATACAGACCAAATTAATTTTATAAATAGTTCAAGGCGTAACTCCAGACTAATTTTTCCCTTGGGGCTGTAAGGGACGCAATAAATACTGTGACTGAGAAATAGGCCAATCCATATAAATGTCGGGGTATTAATTAATTTCCGGGTTCTTCTATTCAGTCCAACAACCATACATATTCCAGAGGGACGAAGAATTTCAGCCGTGTGTTTATATTTGGATGGATTAGGTTAATAGATACGTCCAGACTCACTTTGATTTTCATTTTCAGCAACGCTTTAATGGAAATTAGAATAAAAATCATGGACAATTTTGAATGCTACAAAATTTAGGAATAAATGCTTAATTGCTCCATAAGTATTCAAATTCAATAGACAAGTCTAATAGTATTCAATTCAGTAGAAAACAACATAACACTGATTGGAGAAAGGGATTCATTAGATGCAGACAAACAAGATACGTGTAAACTCAAAAGGAATTGTAAAATCAACAGGATGCCGCACGTGTGTCCATCAGTCCATCGCTATGGGGATTGTTCTATGAAATCCTCAATGTAACGAAATAGTGGTCACGTTATTTTGCCTTAGTTTAAACTCTCCATGATGCCACACGTGTAGCTATAGATCCCTGGAGAAGATTGAACTTTCCTTGAAACACTTCCGGTGGGTCACTTTTCATTTGACAACCCACTCAACTCTTGATCTTTCTCCTGTCATTTCAATATTCTATTCTACAATCATTGCTTTAGTTTCCAAAAACTGATTTTGACATTGGAGAGTATGCTTAGAAACGATAGACGTTTGTTATTTGTACCTATCAATTTAATCGACACACTGCATGGGAAAGATCAAAAACAAATGCATACAAAGTAAGAACATAAAGCAGGTGAACTGGGAAATCCACAATCTTGAATACTATATATATACAATTCAGTGACTACAGCGTTGAGTAAGTCCTGTATTTGTAGTTTGTGGCTTAATGCTTTTCTCCGTGTGAGTGTATGAGAACCCGGTATTACCCCAGATTTCAGATCAGTGTGAATTCTGACTCCGACAGAGACCAACGCTTTCTCATATCTCTACCCCGTATTGCATGTCAAATTACGATTCACATAAGAGAAGAATCTTCAGTGGATTATTATTACGTAATCTGAGCCAGCCTTAAACTATTGTTGAATTGTTGATATTTAAATGAAAATCAAAATGAAGAATTATAGCGAGGAGAAGGACGGAGCTAGTTGTAACAGTACAAATAATATAAGAATATCTGTGCTTGGAAAGCATAATGTAGGAAAATCAGGTAAAATTATAATGTATTTCATTTGATTTTGGAATTTAATTCGTATAAATCTCTGTAAATGTTTACTGTTTACTTTAAGTGAGTTTCTTATTGATATCATGAACAGTTTTGAACTTGAGTTTTCATTTTGGAATTCCTTACAAGAGTTTGCGGGGGTTGATATCATAAACATTCTCATTTTTAGAAACAGAGCCAGGCGTCTCTTGTCATCTTGTTTTCACCCACGATTATCACAGTAGGATGCACAAATCGGAAATCATTTCCTGCACTCCTAATTCCAAAATAGTGTTATTCATAAATATTATTCAAATGAGGGAACTAGTTTAACCTTGAGTCTGCCAATTCTTTTTTTTACCAAGAGCAAGCTGATCAAGATGTAATCAGTACTT
Source organism: Desoria trispinata (assembly GCA_034695165.1). Classification (NCBI taxonomy): domain Eukaryota; kingdom Metazoa; phylum Arthropoda; class Collembola; order Entomobryomorpha; family Isotomidae; genus Desoria; species Desoria trispinata. The sequence continues at coordinate 14,518 of JAQFZB010000275.1, read as the reverse complement.
TGATTACATATTGCAATACGTTTTTTACTGATTTGATCTTGAGCAATGTTAAGGATTTGTATTACATCTGGAAACCATAATATACTTAGGACATTGCTTTCGTTTCCCGTTCCTTTGTTTCTTAGCAAGGAAAAGAAATCGTTTGAGATTTTATAAATTCAAATGTAAAATCAAATTGAATTAAATCACTTCCAAATTCAACTTACAATCAACTAGACCAGTATTTGTAAATAATTAAAGCCGTTATTCCTTCTGTCTTTTGCAGCATTGACAGTTCGATACCTGACACGCCGTTTCATTGGAGAATATAAAACTGACACAGGTACAAATATCAATTAAATTAATATGTAATCTTCTCCACCTGATTTCATGATTCCTATACAATGAGAAATCAAAAACTTAACAATCCTTTTTTACCATTGAAATCCAAAGTTAGATGCAAAAGTGTTGTTTATCAATTTAGTTTATGAAGGAATCCGGAATTCAAAAGTATCAAATTACATTGGCGTCTAGCACTCACTCCCACGCCAAATAAAAACTCTTCCTTCAGATTTTAATGAATGTCGATGAACAAAAAATGACACAATTACTTACAATAAGTAAGTTTCGTCAATATAGTTTTTTGGATCCAATTTTGTTATTCGATGCCAAACCAAAATATACCAAGCACAATCGTAATTTAGTCAACAAGTTTTCCTATTTCTGAATTCCCTCAATAGTTTTTAGGATTTAGAGTTTTACACGCAGCATCCATACCAACATTTAGTTAATTTTTATATTGATCATTTAATTACAGATGTCATATATCGTCAAACACTATGCGTTAATAATGGTACAACGGTGGATATTAAGATTGTAGACCTATCACCTTCCAACTCTGAGGTAACATTTTAAAATAATATTAATTTAAACGATTATTTCAGGTGTAATTTAATTTTTTACTTTCCACAGCCAATGTCAAATTCAAAATGTTCTCTCGTTCTTGATGAGATTCGTGGTGCTGATGGATTTATAGTCCTCTACTCCATCACTGATAGGGAATCCTTTGAATTAGCTGAAAACGCTCTTCAGATGATAAACAGTTTAACAGAGCTCAAAACATGTAAATCTCCTATTCCCAGTGTTCTACTTGGGAACAAGAATGATCTGGAGCATTTCCGTGTTGTATCACAGAAAGAAGCAGTTTCTGCATCAGAGAAACATTCTTTGCATTCATTCCATGAAATTTCTGTCTCTGAAAATTCACAACAACTCTACGATTCCTTCCAATCCATCATTTCCCTCCTCATTCATAATCACCAAAATGCAAGTAATAAGAAAAAGTTCTCCGTTCCCAAACTTTTGAGGTTTCGTCGTTTTGGTAAAACAAGTTCTTCGCACGGAGCTACACAAATGATGACATCTCAAGCGTCGATAATCGACATGAATGCTCCCTTACATAGTGATGCCTCTGGGGTTGATAGCTCTGATGAATCGTCAATACATGAATCTAATATATTAATGTCGTCCAATTCGGATTTATCATCTTCACAGGAAAAATCAACTAACAATTATTGCTCTCCGTCAAAGTCAGTATCCGATAGCAGTACCTCTAACAATTTAAGCGATAAACTTACATTTCTGAAAAGTAAATTGGCTGCGAGACATTCTATGAACAAACGCTCTCCGCCTATCTGTTCTCTTTAAAGCAGAATGCATACATTTGTGATTAAAGTTGAAATGAAATATATTATATAAATTATTTTTTATACAAAACTATTTATAGAATATAATATTTTTATGTTATATGCCAGGTTTTTAAATGCAACTTATGTCGCTTTGTTAAATTTTTCAAAACGATGTAAATAAGTAGTGTATAAAATGAGTGAATAAAATATTTTACAATTTATTACTTTGCCGATGTCCGTATATTTATGATTTTTTTAATAGAAGTACATAAGTTCAATTGAGTTTTCACTGTGAAAAAAATCTCCTTCAATATTTGAATTGGAGGAACCTATTGCAAAATAGCATAAATGAGTATAAATGATAAAAAATTTAATGATGTTACGGTGTTGTGGAAAACCATTTTATTCCCAATTTTATCCTTCATTTTAGCATTACACAGATAGATTTATCCTTTTAGAAGAATGGGCATTATAAAGGATTTAAATTCAGTTACATGCATGAAAATATATAGTCAGAATGTAAGTCCAAATTCTTTAGAATAAATGCCATGTCCGTTTCATCTACAAGTGGACAAACATCATTTTCAAAATCGCCTTCATCGTACACGTTTGTGTATTCTATCGCAAAGACGGGCTTTCCTCTTCCTGGATAATCTCCGAAATAGTAGCACTCATCATATGCGGCACAGTACTGCAATTTACAAGAGAGTACTCGTTGGTATGTTTATTCTTATATTAAATAAAATAAGAATTAAAATACCTCAAGAACGGCAAAGTCAAAATTATTGATAAGTTCGACAGCTTGTTCATTATCGTTTTTAATTCCAGCCAACATTCCAAGCACACGAATTTCTCCGGAAAGGTATTGATTGTAGATAATTTGATCCCTTGCTGTAAGTGAAAATCCTGTGTCAACAGTGTATCCATTCATGTTATCTGGATCAATTCCTTTGCATCCTTTAGCTTGGGCGTTTCTAAGCCTAGTCCTCATTAAGGGAAAAAGAACATCAGTATTTCGAATATCTAACCAACGTTCACCTTCCCAGCCATCATAATCATTCCCAAGGACGGATTCTGGGAAGTTATCAGCATCTTCCCGCCAGTCTTCCCATGCTCCCTAATCCAACAAAAGTCTTTAACTAAACATAAAAAGTAACAATGTTTGCCACTCTTACAACATTCACGTAGCAGATAACCGTTTTTCCTGCCCTTGTGTATTGGCTGATAACTGATTCGGGTGCATCGTAGTCAATGAATACGAAATCGGCATCAGTATTCACAAATGCATCCTCACCAAGTAAGTAATCAAAGGAATAAGGACCTCCACCGATCTGAGTGATATTAACTACAAGTACATCTTTAGTAGGTTGTGGCTTCTCGACTTTTGGCCAATGGAATTTTGATATTGGTCTCCGAATTCGGTTTTTATCAGCTCCATGTTTTGGCTTACATTCAATTAGTATAGCTATAATTGTTAAGAAATAATTAATTAAAATTTATATTATTACAATGCTCAGAGAAGGAACACAATAATATGCATTTTGTTTTATGTCACCTAATAACTGGAGAATCAATATGATTCCAAAAACATGCACTAGTTTAATCATGTCAATAACTCTTAGGGAATTTACTAAATAATGAATTGTTATTGAGGCGTGTTCAAAATGATTGTGAATCCTCTACCACAACCAATGTCTTTTATGTACTCAGGAAGTAGGTCAGATGTTTGGTAAAAATCCTTGGTGCTGGAAATACGCTTACATTTAGATAAGCCTTTAGATTAATTTAATATCATGTCATGATTAAAATTGGGGCGTCTGATTTCACTGAAAGCAGTGCAAAATTTGAAAACCGAAAAAACCTCGCAAATGGATGACATAATTATGTCAATATGAATTTATGATAAATAATCTAATCTTATAGACAATTCAAATTTGAGACCATTTGATTGATAATACCGTGCGCGTGTCATAATTTATCACTTTTTGCAGGGTATCACTAAAACATCAATTGAATTAACATTTGATGGAACAACGACATTTTTGTCAGTAACAATTCGTAGAGAATTTGTTTATATAATGATTATTGTCAATTGATTATTTGTATATGAGATGGGATCAATAGGATTTAAAACTGATTAGTAGATATGGTATACGGGTTTATTCAATATTTTATGTACCTTACAATGATGGTAAATAAATAGGTCGAAGAGGTCAGAATTTAGTTTTATCCACATATAGTGTATCTACACCACTAAACGACTTTTTATGTAAAGAAAGTATTATGTAATATTCCTTGCAATGGAGTACAATAATATGCTTACTAACTTATCTTTAGGGTCGTAAACAATTTGTAAAACGGGTCTTTGAAGGTTTTTGATTCCAGAATTAAAAAGCTGTTTGAATTGAGAAGACAAAGGGCAACAACATTTTAAATCAACATTCTTAATATTGTAAGAGTATTGTATTCTGAAAGAAATTGTTAAAATGTCTGGCTAATATCCCTTTAAAAACTTGTTTTTATTTTTATGTAATTTTTTAATGTTAGCAAAATACATGTCACTTGATACAACAGAATTATTTATTATTTGGCTTATTATATTATTTTTATATTATATAATTATATTATATTATAAAGCTATTATAATTATTTAGCTAATTTTAATTCGACAAAATTTTAACTAGTTTTTAATAAAATTATTGTATTATTTACTCCATTAAAGCTTCCTCATTCTATATGTACATCAATCATTAACAAAACAAAATGTATTGTACATACTTACAATTATTTAAAACATTTTCTTAGCTGATTTAGGAATAATAAATTTATGAATTGAAATTTGTGTAATGAAATAAAAATTGTAGAAATTTTAATGTTTAATATAAAAATGAATTCCGTTATTCTTAAATATCTTTTAGTTAAATATGTTCGTTCAGTTAATATCTCAAGACTCAGCAGACTGCTGTTTCGATTGTCTGATTGATTTCCAAAAATCATAAATACAAAAGTCTATCATAAATCATAAATAATCATAAATATTTTTTTAAATTCCAATAAAAATTAATTTAAAATTTTCCTCGTCTACAGTTTTCGTTCTGAGTGCTAACGTTTATTTCTGTAATTACCACAAAAGGTAGCAGCTCGGACAATAATCACATAGGAATATCGGCATCGTTTTCACATAATGAAATCCTCATGAATCAAATATGACTTAATTTTTTCATGACCATTATTACTGACTTTCGTCTAATTTTTACGCTTTGTTACGTTCAAATACAATGTTGATACTATTATGTAACATATATAATTTGGCAGTTCGTGCAATGAACGGGCACAATAATCTATTGCATAATGGCTGTAAAAGTATTAAAGAGGTGCAGCAACACATCAGGGTTTTTGTGGATTGACACGTGCAACAAACATCAGTCTCGAGAGTTAGTTATCTCCATCAGCATTACTTTAAGAGGTCATAATGACCGTAGAACGAAAAAGTAAATCCGTAAAAGGTAATACAAAGACAAAAGCTTTCAGGAGATTTTATACGTCGTTAAGCTGAAAGAAATACAAATAAGTTCAGAAATCCAGAAGTCTTTTGTTCATTTTATATGGACGCGGTGAGGTCACTATAAAAAGGAGGAATTAGTTATTAAATTACCTACTTATAGTTTGGAAGCAGACCAATATTTAACTAGACTTAAGAACGTGAAAAGCTTGGGAATTGGCAAATACAAAATTAGGTATGACAAAAATATAATTTTCTCTGAGGATAAGATTCTAATCATCGATTAGGACAAAGAGAGGAACAATTCTTCAAAGTTTCACTGAACAGTACTGTTGTTAATGCTTTTAGAAAGAGAATCGGTCCCGAACCTCCCGGGATATTATACCGTACAGGCATAGTATTGCCATACTCCAGGCATAGTATGCCATACAGGCAAAGTATTGCTGTTATATAACCACAGTTTATGATTATAGTTTTATAACTACAGTTTATGAAATACTTTAATAACTACAATTTATGGTATTCATTTAAAACTACATATTGAGAATATAACTTTATAATATTAAGATATAGAATAATTCTTGTTTGTATAATATAAATAATATTAGAAAGTGTAATGTCTTTGATTTTAATATAAATTGCAATAAGGGACAAAGAAACCATTTTTAAGAAATCAAAACATATGAGCAAGAGTAATGGAGCTGTCCTAACACGGAAAAACATCACCAAATTGAATATAAATATATTCCGTTGAATATAAATTCAACGGAATAAAAGCAGAATGATTTCAGCCAGGAGAGATATTCAAGGTTTGGAAAGAAGACCCTAAGGTTTCCTTCTAAGACCCATCTTCGATCAATTTAGAATATAATATTGTTCGGTTTTTTTAAATAAATATTTTCCTTTCAAAAATATAATTATCAAATTTTGATTTATTTCGACGGGCATGACATTTGGCGCCCGTACTGAATTACGAATTTTCAATTTTTCAAATAAAACTTTTTTAAATTTTTAAATAACAATTTCAAATCTTACAAAGTATTAGAATACACTTCTTTTTTCGACTACTACATTAACAGAAATCCTACTCGAAGTAAGCAGCAACAGCAAGGTTAGTACTTACTCTTATTAATTATTTTACTTAAATGAACTAAATTAAATCTAATTTAATTTAAATGAACTAAAATTTCGTAGATGACTTATATTTTTGATAACATTCATAAAAACATTAACACACATCACTTTCAATCGTTTAAAATATTATAACAGAACTTGATTCAATTAGAGTATATTGGCTGGTAATGTCAGTTAATGTATTATATCTTCATCAATGTTTACTGACTTTTAAATTAGATTTGTCTTCAGACAACTTCTATTACATTATTAACACTGCGTTTGACATACTTAATTCTGAAGTTGATAAGTTAAATCTAGATTACGTGATGATTTTTATCAAAGATCCAGTATTTTCAACTTAACCCTTTATACAGCTATGAGTAAGTAATAGTTTCTTTTAAAAAATGTTAAAAAATAATTGTTGCGCAAGTTCTACTCAGAATAGTAAAAATTCTTCTAAAATTTACAGACAAATCAAATACAATTAAGTTACAGTTGGGTTACCATTACCCTAAAATCCTCCGGCGAATATACACCCAACTCATCTAAATCGACACCGAACAAAAAAGAAACTACAGTTTGAATGTCTTCCATTACGATTCGGATCCATAACGCCATATTAAGACAAAAAGATCAATTTACGATCAGCTTAGTAAATTACTAGATTTAGCTTATCAACGCCATATTTATCATTTTTATGAATTAGATATTTATACTCCTATAGCGCAGGAACAATTTGTAACGGAATCCCTTATTGAATGGGTAGTTAATATTGTACTGGTACTTGTTTTTCACTGCACCTTTTATAACTACTACCGTCACTTATAAATTCACACAATAAATTAATTTCTAAAACAAAGGAAGCCTCAGTTTAAATGTCAACCATAATTTCAAAAATGCATGTTTATCAATATCAATTAAATTAAAAGAATTGCAAGACATTTGATAAAGTAAAAAGTAATAATAATAATAATGAATCCCATTTTTAAGTATAATAGCTAAAATAACGTGACAAAGTTTTTGCTGTATTAAGATTTGACGTTGAAAGACACCTTTATGGAAAAACCATAACCCATCAAATTTTACAAAGAAGAAAAACAACTCCATAGTTCAGTTTCGAACATCTGAAAACATTAACTTTCCCATTTTGCTCGCAGCGGTGTCGCACTCGCCGGTTAATTCTGAAAATTATGGTGCAATGTGGTGGTGAGTACTACCAAACTCATGGAGGGTGGCTCATATGACTCGTTTTAGGAACGTATAGGTTTAATTTAATTTAATTTAATTATTTGTTTTATTATTTTATTTTATAATATTTTATTTATTTAATTTAATATTAATTAATTTAATTTTAATTTAACACCCTGTCTTACAGAAAGATAGACTTGCAACAGAAATGAAGCTGAGCTGCATTGTTGAAAAATTATCCTCAAAAATTATAAAAAAATAAAATTATTATAATAGATAAAAAAGCCCTAATAGGTTTACCTGCCTTGTTTTGACATAACAGAACGAAACAAGCTTGAAAAATTCAATTAAGATATGATATGAATTCAGTGAAGGTATGATTAATAACAATGCATAGTTCAATTTCATTTTTAGTAGATGCTCCAGCGGTGTGTTGAAACATCGACAAGTAGTTAATTGAAACCCTATAAATAGAACCAAACGTTTTTGATCGTAAATTGCAGTTCCCATGTACTTTATGTTCATTTGCAAATTCCGATAATGGCGAGTCAACTTTGGTTTTGTCACTATTAGAAAACAGAGAGCTCGTGTTTGGGCAAATAAATGATTCAATATATTTTATGTATTCAATATATCAAGAAATAGCCGAAAACCTAAAAGATTATACCGCCAATAAAATTTTAGTGAGATCCTAAATACAAAAAAGTTTCCCACCATAGCCGTTTGGGATGATCCAATGTTAAATGTTTCAAAAAATAAAGCAGAACGAACTTAAATATTCAAAAAGTTAATAAATGTACTGCCGTACATGCCTGATATACTTGTCACACGATGCCTCGTGTGACAGTATTTCAGGTAGAATTTTTCAAGAAGAAGAACGAATCTTTTCAGATCCCTTTGAGTGAATCTGAAAGTGAAAAAACAGGTATGATTACACAAGACGATACATATGTGTATAATGTTTTACTAATGGGTCTTCGAAATAGCCAGCGGTGTTTAGTAATTTAGTTAGAAACATATTTCATGCGAGGATGTATAAATATGTTTTCTGTTATGTTGATGATATTATGGTATTTAATACTACGTTTGCCGATCATTTAAAAAGCATGAGACATTTATTAGATCAGTTAAGAGAAGTGACATTGACATTAAACCCTACTTAATGTGTATTTGGAACAGCACTATTATTAACAGCTCTTACGAAAAAGGACACGTCTTTTGAATGAACTAGAGAGTGTCAGATAGCCTTTAATACTCTTAAGAAGGCTCCAATTTTAGTATCTTTTAATCCTTCTCTCCCAGTGGAGTTACATTGCGACGCCTCAGGAGTAGGATTAGCAGCAGTACTAATGCAAAGACAGCCCGATAACACCAGACGCGTTGTCTGTTATATCAGCAGGTTGTTAAACGTTAAACGAGCTAAAACATTATTCCGTCCCAGAGGCCGAATGCTAGTTTGGGCTCTTAAAAAGTTGAGGACGTATTTAGCAGGATAACGCATAGAAGTTTTCACAGATCATCATGCTTCTACGTCTGAAATTTTGCGAATCCGCTCGATTAAATCGCTGGCTGTTTTCGCTGTTAAAATATAATTTTGATATTCATTATGTAAAAGGAGCTAAACATCAAGCTGCCGACTGTTTATCTCGGTGTATAGCTTTTCCAGGCCTAGAAGAGGGAACTTTAAATCGGGAGGAATGCCAGGCAGAATATATCGAAAAAGAAATATTTCTTAGTCTACGGACGGCATCTTTGCCCAGTCAATCAGTTAGACCCGCCGGTTTCCGGCTTGGCCGATATCTATTTGGAACATTTAAGAAAGGCTAGGGAATATGCACAATATAATATTTTTCGGGCCCAAGAACGACGGGCATTTAATCGCGGACACAAATCATATACATTCCAAGCTGTCAGAGCTGTATCGGGTCTGAATTATCAAATTGTCAGCTTAACGTCTTAATTGATCGATTCTTGGTTGGAGCTTCGATGCAGTTTATACATATACTCACTAGTGAATGAGAAGACCACTTTCGATTTTATAGGAGATAAATGCCAACCACTACTTTGCTATCACAGGTACTCCCAAGAACACCACGATAAGGTGCTCCGAGGAAAGACGAATGCGGGGAACATAACATAAGAGGCACTTATTTGATGATGGGAACTCATATAGTAAACTTACCATGTTATTGTGTGACTCATTTCCCAGGCGGTAAGCATACAGACATTACTAATGATTTTCCCTGTAGACCTTATTATGAAGAAGAATTTAGAATAAGTATGGATAAGATATACTTAGTATAAATATGGATAAGATATATATTCAGAACAACAATGGATAACTTTTGTAATCCTGAATAATACCGACGTTGTTAAGCTCTGTTAGATCTATTAAGATCGTAAAATAACACGTATGTACATATTTATAGGACTTTGTTTAAGATATTGTTTTGTTTCGGTTATAGCGTATAAAGACACCATAAAAAAATACATGGGGAAGAGTATTTAATTATATGAAATCATTACCTTTGATTAAAATTGGATTATAATCACTTGAATTAAACTATGATTATTTGGCAAAGCTTTGTATCATAGTAATATATGTACTTTATGAGACACCACAACTACGGGCTTCACTGTAATCTAAAAATAGTTAAAGAAAAGAAAACAAAAAAAAACAACTAGTATTTTTTTTTACTTTAATTTATTCTGGTAATAATATTGACTACAATAAAAAGTGTGTAAGTATTACCCGATTAGGATTATTGATAATATTATACATGAGTTATAACGTTAGAGAAAAGGATCGGTGGGATGACGCCGTATAGTTGTTTCATGAGAAACCGAAAGGATTCCATAATCCAGATCCCCGCAACCTCCTCTTCGGAAGGGGGCAGCATATTTTCAGGCCACTGCAAAGTCTCCTTATAGAAGCTGTATTGGGTTACGGAAGGATCGATCATACGTGTGTCGGAATAATTCCGTGCTAGCGAATGTTAGGCTATAAAACAAATACAATATCAATTATTCATCAACTAATTATAATCAAAGACAACCAGATCTATTATATCCTTACGGAAACACAGCATGGAAATATAAGTCCATGGACCCGTGTAAAACGGATCGAGACAAGTTTCCTCCATTCCTGGACAAACGTAGTGTAAAGCCGTCGGACGTCGTTGAAAGATGTGTCGGGGGACATGAGACAGGGTCTCGCAAACCGCGTGCTGCGTGGTAGCCCCAATATCTTTCAAAAGCCAAAAGGACCCATTTCCTACACATGATCGGCAACTGCTCTCGAACTGTACATAGTTCCATGGGAACAGAGTTCGTTCGGCGTACCGATGAGGAAATGACATCAGGAATCCCACTTAAGATGATGGTTCTCAAGAGACAGAGGACAAAAAACAAAAAAAAATAATATAATATATGAAATAATATATTAGTGTTTGAAATATTGTAACAGTTCTTATTTATGCATTTCGGAAGGAAGGAAGGAAAGAAGGAATGCCTGTTCAGTTAAACCAATTGACTGCGAATGAACATGAGATACTCCAAAGGAGTATTTATATAGAACGAACAATGTAGTGAGCATACGTAATTGATGTCAGAGGGAGATCTGACTAGGCAGATTAAGCCTGTAAACATAAAAATGACATAAAAAATACATATAAATTTTTTGTCCTCGTTATTAGAAAGGAACATAAATGCATTTAATAATAATGAATAGGGGAAAAGAAACTCCGAAATGCAACTACAACATTGTATAATCTATGTACAAAACTTACATGTAGGTCAGACAGTCTCGTGTGTTATTTAACGATAAGATATAGAAATAAACTTTGTACATGTAATATTTATAGTAATGATTAACCCTATTTGACGATACTTAAACTTAAATAGTAAATAGATAAGTGGTGACCCAGGGGTTCATCTATGTGACCCGAAGGATGAAACGGGGAATGAAAAACATATATATTTATGGCCGGAGGACAGACGCTGCTTCATCAGCGTCTCATTAGATAAGAAATAGGAGATGTAGAAGCAGTGTGGTTGTGGTAGAGCTCCCGTAAAGACAGCTAAATAAATAATATTCCAAATTGTGACTTGTGTTCAAGCAGTTGGGTTTTATTTGGGATTAATATTATACGGGGAACAGAAAACGTTACAACTTATACATTCAAATAATGTAAATTATGTCATTATGTGCTAAAAATTGTTAAACACAATTAATTAGATCACATTAAGGGTTATTGAGCCTTGTAGCGGTTATAATTAGTTTATAGTAGCTTATAGTATAATGTGCCCAATACAAGCATTAGACGAATTTAAAACACTGTAAAAAGTTCAAATAAAAATTTAGTAAAAGATGGATTAGAAGACGGAATAAAAGCAAACAATGCAGCAACAACCTCCGAGAATGATGTGTCGTCGAGTCAAAGAAGCAGAGGACGAAATTAAACATTTAACGGCCTGTTTGATTAGCAGTTAGAAGAAAGAGCAGCAAAGCAAATATTGAAGATGGGAAATGATTATATTTTTGATTTAATGCAGAACTAATTCAACCATCCATCGAATTTTCGGACACAAGTATTTCAGCGGAAACGCTTAAGTTTCGACAACATTAATTGACCAATAAAAAGGTAAGGTTAAGCGGCTACTGACAAAAACACAATAACTAAATGGTTTCAGTTAGTTTAATTAATAATGAAAACAGAAACCAATGAGTATTTGTTTTCAAGTCTCCACATGCTTACGTGGTTTTTAACACTTGAGTATACAGAAGTCGTCATCGAAAAAGAATCATTGAAATTAATAGGATCTTTTGTCGACATTTGAGCTTGTTTGAGCTTAAATCTCAGTGCTAACCATAATTCACATGAGTATACTGAAGAAATTAGCATTAAAACCTCTGGCCTAATACTCCTGAATATGGCATTTTTATGAATATAAGGATAATATACATTAGATTATGAAACGGCTGTACAAGTAAGACTACTATTGTGTTATAATTATATACGATATAAATATATGAAAATATCACGACAAGAATATGTATATTAAGGAAAGTATATGTGTTGCATGGAACAACAACATCTGAGTTTAGGTGTGAATTAATACTTTTGATGACTTCAGCAGTCTAAAACGTTTTCTATTCCAGACCTTATACTAAAAATAAACCGTTACAACGGGCATAACGAAGGGGTGAAACTGTTTGACACGACACGGCATTAATATCGTGTCACGTAGTATGGTGGGGGGTCAAAATTGAGGCCACATTTGAAATCGCAGTTGAATTTCCAAAAATAGTCGATGAATGGTTCGATTTGTCATTTTTTGACCTAAATTTACGGGTCATCATACAACAAAATAGAGGTCAGATTCGAACTTCATGATGAATTTTCTATAAGAATCAAGACTCTATAAGAAAAAAAGTCCCCCTTATGGTTTTTGGGACGTGACCTCTGGATTTCCGTGACCTTTTGACCTACATGGCTCAAAATAGGAGGTTAAGTGACTTAGGGTCATTAAACACAGTATACCAAATTCCATTAGGATTGGTTGACCCGTTCGAGAGTTATCGTGCGGACGGACAGACAGAGCAATAGGTTAGGTTAGGACCCCTTAATAAATCATTTGGCTGGAAAGTCTTACATATAAAAAGCTTGGAAATTGCAGACGCCATAGGGGACCTTGATTTAGCTGATAGCGCAATAGAACAAATAAAGCAATTGATGGCTGCTTATGACAACTTAATTAATATTATTACAAAAACATTAAGACCATTGATACAAAGAATGAAGGATGACTTGGAGAAGCTAGGCAATCTTGATTTGGCTGGTCTTTCAGGTGTGGAATTTAGAATGAAAGATAATATCCTTGAGATGAAAAATGCTTTTCTTGGTATTGCAGCAGTAATGAATTTTAAAACTGATCTTGATAAAATAACTTCTTCTTTAGATAATGCTTTTTCTTCAGTGATCGGAGTGTATTCAAGAATTGAAATGTATAATCAACAAAATAAAATAATACAACTGCAGTCAAATGCAGGTTGAAGGTCATTTTCCGATCATAAAGATACAGATATTAGGATACTTTTTGCAGAAGCAGAGAAGTACATTGCGCTTGCCGAAGCAAAATTTGTATATGAACAGGGACTTACTGCATTTAAAAATTCTGTTTTTCCATTCGCGTATAATTTTGCAGAATTTTTTAACAATATCGATGAGAAGTTTAACATTAACAATTACGACGCTGTACTCAGTTCAAGAGCACTAAGTAGATTACTGTATAAGCTTAAATTGGATGATGCCAATAATAAAAAGAATCCCGCTTTTTCTATCCGAAAATTTTGTTCCGATCAAAAAACAAATTTTTTTCAAATGGAATGCTAACGAAATCAAAGACGAAATGAATTCATTACTTCAAGGCAATACTCCAATTACAATTGAATCATCAGTACAGAAAAACTTTTATGCTCAAGACTCTTCGCTTGTAAAATTCAAACAAATATATTTAAAATTTACAGTTTCTAACGATGAAATCAAAATAAACGAACTTAGAACAGCGCTTAATAATTATGCTTTTAAAATGACGCATGATGGAAATCATCATTTCTTAGTGATTGACGTAGATGGAAGAGCTGAGCTTTATGTTAGAAATACAGAACCTATATCTTTTAGATTTTCTCATTTAGAGGGAGTGTGGAATGATAATGTTTATGCTAACATTGAGAGCGCACCCCACTACGTTTTTAGTCCATTTGGAAAATGGACAATTGCCCTTAATACAGACAATATTAGGGGAAAAAATGATCCACAAATTAACAACTTTACCGCATTAGAACAATTCCTTGCCTGGGATAACATTGATTTAGAATTGTGTGGTAAAGGTGCAGAGCTTGACAGAATGAACAGAGAAATTTGGGCTCCAAAACATATTGACTATGTTAATGAATATTGAGGGTTTTCACGATCGCGTAGTAACCGTCGTAAACGTAGCTTCGTAAACTCATTTTACTACGTTTACGAAATTTCGTAATCTT